>JANHGB010010755.1:31711-42187 GCA_026283785.1 Coracopsis vasa
AAAAAGGTATGTTGCATGTCCTGCTATTCCCTGGGTAAAATGTGTGGAAAACCAAGCAATGGGCTGCCAAGAGACAGGAAGGTTGGTATCCCAAACTTCCAGTCAGGTATTGCAAAGCACTGATGTGGTAAAGATTTATTTTGATGGCTTCAATGGTGTTTAAAACAAACATGCACCTACAATTTCAAGAGGGATTTTTTTCCTGGTAGATTATGCCATAACGGGTATCCTCTCCCCAAAAGGTGCAGGGCTGTGCTGCACATCCCTCGTGAGGATAACTGCATTGACTGAATATTTTGTCCTCCTTCCTATGGAAAGGGTCAGCTCTAGATTTTAACAAGCGTGTGTGTTCAGTGTCCTCCCTGTTGTGAAGTGCTTGATGGCAGATGTATGGCAGTGCCCAGTCCAGGCTGGTGGGACTAGGCTTCTCACCAATGTTCTCTCCCCACCCTGCATCCCCTGCCAGGCAGCAGGTTATCAGTACATCTGCCATACAATTGTAAATGGCTTTTTAATTACATAAAGATTGTAGCCATCTTCATATGTTGCTCATCCCTGTCCTTTTACATGTGTCCTACCAGAGGAGGAGGAAGAAGAGGAAGAGGAGGAGACGGTGGATGGTGAAGAGTTGGATGAAGTACACACAGAGTCATCAGGAGGGGAGGAGGTGGAGGAAGAGGTGGAGGAGGAAGGGGCTGAGACAGCAGCACCACAGCCACCTCAGCAGGACTCAGAACCACAGAGCACAGCAGGAGAACCCCCAGCCGAACCCGCTGCAGTGCCACTGCCTGCCACCCCAGCTGGTCAGGTAAGTGCCCCAATGCCCCGCTGCCCCACCAGCTATGCTGAGTGTGCCCTGGCAGAGCAAGAAAACAGTTCCCTGTGCCTTGTGGGCACCATTCGTCAGGAGCAGGCTAAGGGCATCAATGCGCTGGAGAGCAGAATTGTTTATTGCCCTTGCACACGTGTGCACAACTGCACCCTGTCTTCTCAACCTGTGTACGTATCACTTGATAGGCAAAAATTACGCTGCTAAATAAGTGAGATGTATATGGGATACATAAGATATAAACAGAAGAGATTCAGTTTGGGAGTCAGGCACATTACCAATGAGTGTTCTGCTTGCTGTGGTTTAACTCAGACTAACTATTATAAATGAAATGGTGTTAAAATATTTTTACTAAGAGAATATGGTATTCTCTCTGCATTTAGTGAGTTTTTCTCCACCGATTTTTACATAATACTTCCTATCTGCTTTCTGTGAATGGCGTTTGCTACCTTCTGCTTTTGCCATGCTAGGGATTTCATCTAGGAGGATATAGGAACATCATAGACCAAACAGGAGAGGAAATGGCCTCTTACAACCTAACAGCAAACAGATTCAGGGTGTGAATAATTTAGGCCAGCACTTGTTCTTAAGGAATGCAATTAGAATGAGACTGTAATTGCCACATATTCTAAAAGACCTACATAAAAAAATATTATATCGTGTGCTACTTTAGCTGGCCTTACATACAGTTAACTTAGCAAATTCTCCTCTTATGCAATTTACCCAGTGAAGCTGCTGATCAAGTAAAGTCTGCTGTGAAGATATTTGAGTAGCCCAGTGTGAAAACAATACAGCATGTAAAGAATCTTTGTTTGTAGCAAGCTCCCCACATAAAACAAGGGATTTATTCTTGCTGTGATTTAAAAACATACCTGAGTTAACACCAGTTGTGTGAAGATGCTCTTAAATCAGGCTTTATTGATTTAACTAAAGTTTGTCCTTTGAGGACTTGCACTGACTTAACTAAGCTTATGTAGCCTAACTGATGTAGGGCTTTATGCAAACAAGAACTAGACATAAGCAATTCTGCCCACTAACATGAGGTCCCTCAATTCTAAGGCTAAAATGGGAAAGGTTCAGCATGCTGCTGTAGCAGCTGTAAAATGTCATTAGGAGATGGTCAGATGTGGAGTCAGACTTGGCATGTGAGTGTTGCGGAGTGTGGGATACGTGTATTTCAGCTTTTGCCTTCTGATGCAAGAAAGGCAAAGCAAAAATGCTGTGGTGATAGCACAAACCGTGTGGGCGAGCCCTGAGAGCTTGGTGCAGGTAGAGAGGTGCAGTTTATCTGCCTGCTCCTGTACCTGGCAGAGAATCTGTGCTTGGCTTACAGCACTGACAGCAAGGTTGGTGGGCAAATATTTCTCTCCAGTGTCTTTGCATTACCCTTATTCCGACTGCTCATATCAACAGGCTTGCTGGGAAATGTGCTATTTTTAACCCAAAACCTGACAAGGCATTTGAAGGTACCTGCACTTGTCCACAGCTGGTACTGGTTCATGAGGCTCTTATGCAGAATTTCTTTTATTTTTAGGATTAAATTGTGTGGTTTTCTGAATTATCAAGGAACAACTTGCTCACTCCTTTCTCAGACAACATCCCCTTCCCAGCTAATTCTACCCTCCAATTCTATTGTTTGGGTAACTTATTTTCTTTCCCTTACCTGTGTTATTCATATGATAGTTGCTTTTGCTTTGCATTATGATTATAATTATTTCAGACCATATATAAAAACATGGCATGCAGAGCAATGTGGCAATGGCAGGAAGGTAACATGGTACACTATGCTTGTTCTTCTCTTTATCTGTCCTGATTAAGGATGAGGTTGTGACACCAAGTGGTTCTCAACAGACCCCAGAGTCTGACACTCAAGTGCCGGCCACAGCTGAAGCCACCGATCCTTTGTTTTACCCTAGCTGGTATAAAGCTCAGTCACGGCAACCAAGCAGTCCGAGCTCAACCCCAGGGAGTGGGCTGGGGACAGTAGGGCCTCCTGTTTCTCTGGAAACAAGTGCAAAGAAGGCAGAAGCCCCAGCAACAGCAGCAGTCGAGGAGAGTGCACCGGGGAGTGGTAAGGAAAGTAATTCCACTGCAGCGACATCCAAGGTCAGTGCTACTGAAGTCACCTCAGAGGGCTGTGACGCGCAGCAAGGCGGGAACGGCATCTTCTAAGGAAAATGTGACTTAACTTCCTCTGCATGCTAAAGAATTATAATTTCAGAAATACAAAACCAGCACAAATTGTCGTTTCAGCAAATCCCCTGGATTTACAGCCGGTTTCAATATGTGACAGGCTGACTTTTCAGCTTCAGAGTAGCATGCCAATGGCTGCTTGTGCTTAACTGTCAGTGCACCTCGCTCATGCGAGCTGTTATCTGAGTTGCTCATGCACACGCTCAGGAGCTGTTGGAGAGGCTGGCAATGTCTCTGTGCATCAGATGCATGCATTAGCAGCAGACAAATCTTGTGCAAGATTATTCCCTTCACCTGTGTAAGCCTGTGTAACATCACGTGCCGTCCTACTACTGCTGGTTGAGCAGCTATGGCTTGGCTTTGCCTTGTGCAGCTCTGTGGCTGCACCTGGAGTGTATGGCTTTCCCACATGAACACAAAGCTATGCAAATACCCGGAGCCTTCTTGTGTGTTTGATTGCCTCTCAGTAAGCAGAGTGATTTCCTAGGTTCAGATCTGTTGCAGAGGGTCTCCTCCAAGGATTCTGGGGACTTGATTAAAGGAGAGCAGGAAGATACTATATTCCAGTTCTGTGTTAGCCTTCCAGCAGCATGATGGTGTAACAGATACCAATGTATTAAGTACAGGAGGGTGTTTTCCTTAAAAGTACAATGTTAGAGTTGGTATAACTTGAATTTGAATATTCCTTCTTTTGCATATGTGTACAAAAGCCACATGGTCAAAGATTCAAAGAACAGAACTGAGGGAGCTGTGTGTGAAGGATTTGCACAATACACCAGCTCCAGCTCTAGTGCCTGGCTACCAGCCCATGCACAGCACTCTCTAAATCAAACCATCCTGATTTACAGGCTTAAGCTGTATGGTGTAACAAAGCAGTTACCTGTATGTGTGTGATGAGATTATGTGTGTGTTGTGTGTGAAAAAGCACGAGTGGATAGTAGTTATTTAATGCTGTTTCTTTAAAGTTGGAGTTGACTATTTAGCATACATAAAAAGTCTTACCATGATAAACGATCACATGGTGAGCAAAAAGTTAGCAGGATTTCCTACAGATATGATAAAAGGGCACTTATATTTTAGCAGTGACACTTGAATTTGCTGATGGAATGATTCTCACCAGCTCCAAAATTAACAAAAGCAACATTTGACCCCCAAATTTCAGTAATTATTTTTCAAGTCATGGTTTGATTTGAGATATTTGAATGGAAAAAAAAAAGTAAAATTAGATTATCAAACCTGCCATGACCTTGTCTTAAGTATTCCAAGTGAGCTGGCAAAAGCAGGTAAATTCACAGTGGAATTTATTGCTGCTGTTTCTTCCTATCAGTTCTACAGGCAGCCAAGCCTCACCATAGGCAGGTAAAATCTGTACAGGGTTAGTTTCCTGGGAGCTTGCCTACCTGTGGTCTGCTTCCCTGGGTCCTAATTTACCAACAGCAAGTAAAGGAGCAAAACTGATGTTTGATGTAGATAATTGTCTGAAAAAAAGCGACAGTCTGGTACCCAGCTCTCTTCATTGTCGGGTATCAGGAATAAAAACAGGGAAAAAAGATGTCAGTTCCCATTGGCATGTGAGTTTTGGGGTGATGGTTTTCAGTATTTCCCAGGTCATGAGTGACATTGACATTCTGAGAGGAGGAGGATGTTGAAAAGGGTAGCAAATGGTTCTGGGGATACAGGGAAGAAGGAGCAAGGAATGCAGCTGAGGATGGGGTTGCCTATGGGCTGGAGACAGAGGAAAGGATAGGAAAACTCAGGAAGCAGAAAGATGCAGAGTGTGCTGAAGAACAGAAAAAACAGACTGACCAAGCTAGGAAGGGTGATACCAGAAGATGAAGCCACAGTCAGATCTACAGATCTGAGCTGAAATGTCTCTATGTCACGAGCAAAATGGCTGTTGTCCTGTGGCAGTGATAATTTCTAAGTATGTGAACTTCAACTTTGTTTTTTTCCTGCATGTGATTTTACACAACCCACTCTGAAACGCCATATTTGTGTGGTTTTTTTTAAACCCTGGCTGATCAAACCCTGGTTCTTCACACCACTGTTTTTATTCCCTTCCTGCAATTAAAGGATGTCATGGAAAAGTGCTTTGTAAACAGAGCTTTTTCACTAAATGCAGTGATAATTACTAGTTTGTGTCATGACAACACTGGTGAAGCACTTTTCTTATTTTCTCACAGGAGTTAGCACTCTGCATATCACTTTTGGCATTTCTTATCATACTACATCATCTTTGGAATCTGATTCAATACATGATTTGTACTGTCATGGGTAGGAAATATTTCCTTTTACCATTAACTAACAGTTCAAATAGTGTCTGTGGTGATGTTCCTACATGGTTTTAAGGGACTTTTTCCCTTTATTCCCATCCAAAAACATCATGCTAGTTCACAGTACAAGCTGCCTAAAACATTTCTTCCTCCCACCTTGGAAATGCCACCCTTCATCTTACTCCTGCATGGTTAAATATTGCATCCCTAGTTCAAAGTGGAAAGAGACTTTTACTTCCTCAGATATATGGGCTTATATTTCAGTTGCTGTTCAGATGACCAGCAGGATAGAGAACCTGTGGGTTGACAGGAGATGTGAAAAGCCCCAAGCTTGTTCAGCCCAACAAATTAGGGAGGAAGATCTGGAAAGTTGTCATCAGAGGGGTAAACATCAGGAAACAAAATCCATTGCATAATCCTGCAGCTGTGATTCCCACCATGAGCGAATCACTGGTGTTCCCATGGGGGGATGGCTCAAGCCCTGCTCCACAAGCTCCCCGTGGAGAGAATAGAGAGACTCTCCTCACAACCCAGCCCACACATCACACCCCACATGTTGGGGACTCCTCTTCAGGTCCTTTTCCCACCAGTGGTGTCCAAAGGTGTCTTTCCCACATTCACAATGAGCATTTAGTACCAAACATGACTCTCAAATGCACTCGCATGCATCTGGGAGGGAATACAGCCCTTTAGACACCCAAGGCTATGTGTGTGTTTTTAACTATCTGTCCTTAAAAAATAGGGTGTTTGTAGGCAAACGCTTTTTTTTTTTCCATTGGTCACACTACTTAATTGCTGAAATACCTGTAAGACTAAGGACTGAGAACTTCACTACCCAGTGAAGTTGTCGCAGATGTAAATACTGTAAACTAAGCCTTAACTCCTTTTTGGTAGATTTGTCCAAGATTTAGTTCTTCCAGCTCAAAATTCATAGCCCTGGTAGGTAAGACATGTATATATTCAATCTCCAAAGTGATATGGCTGATCTGCAGAGAATTCTGTGTTACTACTGGGGCATTTAATCTTATCTACTGAAGACTAAAGACCTCTGACACAAATAAACAGTAGTTACATTTGGGTATGTGCTCTAACAACCGAAGAATTGCATTTCAGTCTATTCTTCAACATAAAAATGCTGGGGTTTCCCTGCTTGCTTCTATACTGCGCTCTAAACATTGTACATGATAGAATGTATCTATGAAAAACGATGAATTATTATTCAGCTTTTATGTGCAAAAATTCCAGCACTATGACTGAAGTATATCTCTCCATAATAAAAGGGGAAGAGGAAAGAAGCTATCACCTGTGTTTTGGACGCATAAGTTATGCAAAATGATGCACTGTCTGGTGGTAATTTGAATTTGAAAAGCATCAGACACTCTGAATCTCAATTAAATTTATGGATCGTAGTTTATTTTCATTTATTTGTGTTTGGCTTTGAAAATTCTTTGTATTATTACAAGAGGACATAAAGTCTGCTTGTAGTCCTGGGAAATCAGGCATGCAAATAGCATTATGCTCTTTTATTTAACTTCTCTTTCTTTTTAAATTCAAAATACCTTTTGAAATTAAAACCAGACAAACTCAGAAAGCTTTCATTTCTACCATTTGAGACCTCTTTCTGTGTGGTCTCTGGTGACAGCTTTATGATTTATTTAATCATGAAATAGAAAGGAGGTGAGGGAGAAAGGCATTTTGGACTCTATTTGCATAAAAATTATTTTCTTCTCCAGCTGTAGTGAGGTGGCTGTTTAGACAGTTTATGCATCTTTATCTTTCATGTGAGATATCAGGTCACTGCCCTTTTCTCTTTTTCTGTGATAAGCCCCTGAAAGCCCCATAATAAAATTACTTGAAATAACTGTAATGATAATTTATAATAATAATATAAATCTGCATGATTCTTATCATAAAAGCAGCATACATGTTATTTTCAGGCTATTTTAATAGAATGCACTGATAGGGATTTCCTTGCTTTTTAACAGCAAAAAGAGGTTAGTTCCACATATTAATTCCCCAAATTTACTTTATTTAAGGGCTGCTGCACTCTGAGAAATCATATTGATGCATCAAGAAATTTCCTTCATTGTGCAGGAGGGTGTATCAGCAGGGATACAGCAACAGGGGTGCAGCCAACGTGTATGGATTGCTTGGTGAAGAAGGGATGAAAGGAGATGATTTAGCATGAGCAAAATAGGTAACTCACACTGGAGAGCCACATCCCGCTTGAGGGAGTGCCTAAGACAGAAGTATAATCACCACAGGCTGCTTCTGTGTCTGATGGAGGATGAGAGGCAGCTCCAGTAAGAGATACATTTCACCAACTGCTGCTGGTTCACACTTGGCACCTCTTCACATCTGCCTGCTGAGCATAAGGTGACACTGCTCAGCATCTCAAGCTGGGGAGATCTTTTGAGTGAATCTGACCCTCTGCAGATGACAGCCAGGAGCCAGTGATTAAAGCACTGGTAATAGGAATAACATCAGTGAACTGCCTTGCCACCAGGGGAGCAATGTACTAGTGAAGGGTGACATAGATGTTAACAAGCAGCCCTTTCCAGTGCACGGGAGAAAAAGATCTTGGCGTCCAAACCGAAAACTTAAGAGCTTAGAGACGGTCTGTGTGAGGGGTTACAGGAGGTGAAGCAAGCCTTCACCAAGTCTTAAGTTGTCTTCTTGTGTTTGGTCTCAGAAGAGAGGCTAAGTGAGCTAGGAAGAATACATATTCTTATTAGACTTCAGAAACTCATTCACCCATTTGGCATTTCAGGACTCAGGCACGCATTTTTGTGCTTTGTATAATGAAGATTACTGAAGGCTGCTACCAGTGGCATAGAGGTGTGGAGCTTTAGGCATATGAAGAATGATGTGTGTGTTTTGTAAATGCTTGTGGTGTCCAACTGTTGGATCAGCACACCTGAAGGGGCATATGGCTCTTCACGCTCTTAGAAATCTGACTTTTAAGTATGCATTGAGTCATTTTTAGTAGTAAGATTAGTTTGTAGGAGTATTGGACTTCTATCACTTCTAACAGGGCAAATACCCAATACTCCCAGCTAACAAGCCAGGTATGTAAGCCCCTCTTGCTACACAGCTTTAAGCAACCAAATGTGAAAAGCCAGCCCTAACCTCTGCCATCCTATTCCCTTGTGCAGACCTCTGGAAGGTAGAGAAAGCCATGCACATCCAGACCAGTAAAAACATTTTCCAGGAATCTGTAATCTTTTAAAATATCTTCACGTGCAGAAACACTCTATCCCTTGGTTTGTAATAGAGGAATCCCAAAAACCAGCAGTGGCAGGTTATTTGTCACTGGAAAGAGACAGATCCCAAATTACCTTATATCTGCTTAAATTATTTCATTCTGGTTAAAATACAGAGGGGAATGGATGCGTAAGGAAAAGTTTATTCATTTTTTTCCCTAATCAGACTTTTGTAGGCAACATCTCTCATGCAGTGACACCATATAAATGTGGGAGAGTTTATGAAAGTCTTGTATTTGCCTTGGTGTCTGGTTATTCAGTTTATTTCACCTAAGATGAAGTATTGGACCTCATATTCTGTTGCTCAGCTGTCTGTGGCTCCAAAGGACTCAAGCACACACATTTAGTCTGAAAGGAAATGCAAGCTAATCATCCACAAACAGTATTCTGATCTAATTTCCCATCGCTGCCAGTAAGTTCAGTGCTTTAATTCCGTGAGGATATAAAATATAATCAGGACTGAGCTCTTTGGGAGGAGAAATACTAATGGAGTGGCCTATGTTAATCTTGTTTCATTAGTTTTAAAATTTTCTATTACTTGCTTGCAACCTTATGCCATCTGCAAGAATTACCATAGGGACAGTCCTCTCTGTATTCATGTATTGTAGTTCTCTTTGCCCTGCTGCTGAATACTTCCATTTCAGCTGATGGTCCTTCAAATATTTTTGCATGCACTTTAACTCACATGTCAGAGAAGTCATTACTTAGCTAAGTTTTAGCCCGGTGGTTGTCATGTCAATATGCAGACAACACAGACAAAATTAGATCCTTCAAAACCAAAATAAGCCCAAGATAGTTAATGCTGTGCTCGTTGCCCATGTGCCTCTGCTTTTCCACCACCTATAAAAGGTACGGTCCCACATTTTAGCATAGAGCTGCTCTGGAATGATTCTGTGAGTATGGCAGTAGTACACAAATGATGATTTCCTTTCTCTTCTCTGAATTGGAAATTCGGTTTTGCCAATCTGCACAGATAAGGAAGCTCTTCAAGCCAACTGCTCCAAGAGAGGGGACTGCTTGCTCGAGAGAAGGCAGTCTTGCAAGGCTGGACCTGGCAGGAAGGATGCTAAGCAAGGGTCTCCCTCCCCTCTGGCTCACTCAACACAGTGTTCACACAGTTTTCCCCCAGAGTGGGATGAGAAGTTTGGTAGCATCAGCAGCAGGCACAGCCCAGGCAGCTCTCTCAGGAAGTCAGCTACTCTTCCAAAACCTCTTTGCTCCCTGCCACAAGTATATTTAATGCTAATGAAGAATCTAGGAACATGGAGAGCAAAAGCCAACTTGATATTCACCATCTAGGTCTTGATATACTTGCACTGTATCTTTTTTTAGGTAGAAAACTGGATTTATTTCTGTACTGTTAAAAAATCTGCAAGGTTTGACTGAATGAAAATTGGGTCATCTATCCTCTGTGAAGTCAGGGCTTTTGCAGGGGTCCCATGAATCTGCTAGTGTAAAGGCTCAAATTAAACTCAGAAGCTTCTTTCTAAACTTTTCTTAAATTTCACTTGGAAAAAAGTGTTCAGCCTGTAGCTGAAATGCAGCACAAACACCAAAGGCAAGAAACTCAGTTAATGGTCAAAAAATTCTGCCTTTGCTTCTCTGTAATTTGACTTAGTGAGCTGGGACTCCGTTATAGTGGCTGGGTCTGAGGCCACTCAGGCCGATGTTCAGTTGGTGGCAAATTCTGCCTCTAACTTTCTGTTTTGTATCTTAACTTCATGCTTCAGGTGAGATTCTTTTTCCTCAGTTTAGTAAATGCATACAGAGAAAATGAGGAAAGTCTTGATTGTTCCTTCTTTAACACCTCTCTCTCCCTTGCTTCTGAGACTTATTTGGGTGATTCAGAGGCAGGAGTGATGAGTCGTGAGGGCAATGCATTAAGACCAGTTTTCAGACAACAGTTTCTCATAATTAA
>JANHGB010010760.1:0-13030 GCA_026283785.1 Coracopsis vasa
TCTCATCTCAATCGCCCGTCTGTCAGCCTAAAGCCATTCCCCCTTGTCCTGTCCCTACAGGCCCTTGTAAAAAGTCATGTCTGTTTTGCCAGCAACAGTAATTGGCAAGTGGTATTGTCCTTATCTCAACCCATAAGCTATTGCAGCATATTTCTGCCCTGCTCTCTGTCAAGGAGGATGAGTGAGAGAGCGTGTGAATGAGTGCCTGGAAGCCAGTCAAGGTTAACCCACCAAACAGAAGAAGATATTATAACTTTGTATCCTTAATACTTTTTATTTAGGGTGACATCTGAGTTTCGTTATTTTCCAGTAGCGAAAAGTGCAGACAGTTTTTGAAAACTCCACTAAAAATCCTCTGGAGAAATAATTCATCAGTATGGCAGATGTAGAGCATAGCACATCAAGATTCAGGCTTCTTTAGTGGGCTGGGTATGTATACGATGTAATAGAAATGTGTTACCCGACATTCCCTTCTGGGATCCAGAAAATTCTCTGGCAAGCAGGCAGTGTGGTTCCATGCAGCACAGAGGCAGGGACACAGGCCTGTCATTGGACCATGTTAGATGTGGAGGGTTGTATGCCTATGCAAATCTGCTGTGGAAATCCTCTGATGTTTCTACTGCATCTTTAAAACATTTTCTAAAATGCATACCCCATCCCTAAAAATTGTACCTGCTTTGGCTACCACACTGCCCAGCACTGGTAAAAATGCTTTCAATAGCATTCAAGAGAGACATGCAAGAAGGGCTGGCTCTGCATTTGAACAGCAGCTTTGGTCAAGGGTGAGTTATGTCCTTTGAAATGTCATTGCTTTACCATAGCTGAACCTCAGCTCAAAGAATATTTATAAACTCTTTGCCAACTCAGTGATGCTCCAGTAGCTCAAACATTTGCATTTTTCAAGCTGCATTTTAATCACTTGATATAAATCTGCACTTCAGCTATTAGATGAAATTACACAGGTAGCTCCCAAAAGCCTCAAAGAGCACAAGAAGTAGCACTCAGCAGACAGGATGTATAGCAGAGACACCCAAAATACTGCCCTGAGGAGCAGAGCACAGGCACAAGCCTTGCCTATCCACAGCCTAATGCTGCTTTGGCTGCATTGGTCAAACCAACATGGGGATGTTTTAATTTCAGTTTAAGAATGACTTAAATTTATTCTTCATTGGCCACAAGGATGATCAGGGGCTGGAGCACCTCCCGTATGAAGACAGGCTGAGAAAGCTGGGACTATTCAGCCTGGAGAAGAGAAAGCTGCGTGGAGACCTCATAGCAGCCTTCCAGTATCTGAAGGGGGCCTATAAGGATGCTGAGGAGGGACTATTTATTAGTCACTACATACACTTGCCACTCATTTTAAATGACTACAGCAGACATGTTTATACCTAAGCTCATCAGATGGCATGTGTTTGTAGTAAAAAGAGAGAAAAATATACTACTAGCACACAACTCATTGTGAGCCATTTTAGACACCTGTAGTGTGGTGAGTCATACCTTGAAAGTGCCTATTCTTCCTTGTTGCCTCTAAAGAAAATTCACTTTGGTGAAAGGTTTCTGTTTGGTGAGGTGAAGTTGACTTTTTCAGCCCACCTTCTTAGTCATTTGGAATTAAATATATCAGATATGTTACCTTTTTTAAGGGAAGGAGTAGCACTGTATTGATCCTTTTCAGTCAGATTGTATCTGCTCAACATAATCATATGAGACAACCCAGTCATTTTGATTATGCTTTTTACCTGAGTGAAATGGCTAAGACTTGTTTGCATATAACCAAGAGCTCTGCAGCTAGAGCCAACAGTTACAGCAGACATTACACAGGTGCCTATATCTGTTATGAAAGGAAAATGTTCAATCATTTAAGCAATATGGTTAAAATCATAGCTGAAAAAGTATTGCTTAATCACTTTGCATAGGTGTACCACTCATCTACTCAGAGCTCAATTCAAATACACAATGGAAGACTATTAATGAGTAATTCCTTAAAATCTGAACAGAACATTTATGGCTTGATAAATAGTCAGATTTTATTGAACACTCTTTTAAATGCACTGAATATAGCTAAAAAAGCAGAACCAGTTGACTTGCAGATGTTGCTTTCATTAATGTGATGTGTAATAGATTAAAGTGATTGCCATTAAATCAAGCTTCACTAGGTTATCTGGCATATTTAACAAA
The DNA here is from genome assembly GCA_026283785.1 of Coracopsis vasa. Lineage (NCBI taxonomy): Eukaryota > Metazoa > Chordata > Aves > Psittaciformes > Psittacidae > Coracopsis > Coracopsis vasa. Next base: position 2,179 of record JANHGB010010760.1, read on the forward strand.
CAGTCATTTTCTAGGTAATGATGACAAGGTGAGTCATCAGTATGACAGTTTATAGACAGAAGTAGCATTTTTGTGCACTGGAAGACAGTTGGCTCCTTTATCACTTCTACAGCTCAACTTTAGTTGAAGGGCTGCTGTTTAATGATATTTTGTCTTGGTTAGTGTAAAAGGGCGAGCAGAGGATACAAGACAAGGGGAATGTGGCCTTAGAAGCCTTCGTTTTGTGAGATTCCCTCCACACTACCCTCAGAGACAATCATCTCTATCTTGCTCTGGGTGTGACCACTTGTACCTCCCTGGAGAAAGATAGCTCATGGGCAAGTTCGACGCATGATTGTTTAAATCTTTATTACTGTCATGAGTATAACATAACAGCAGGAGGCCCAATAACTTTTTCTCTTAAGAAGTTGGTGCTGAGATGCAGACATAAAAGGTAACTTTGAAAAAACTAGAAGAGATGATGATGTGCTTTTACAAAGCTGTTTGTACTATTTTTCTGCAGTTTATTTTTCTTAAATGGCCAGTGCTCTTTTTCCTCCACTTCCCTTGAAATTTTGGTATGTAAGCTACGAAATACTATGTGATTTTCAATATGATCTTGTGCTGTGTACTGACTACAGGGAAAATGTAAAAATGTATATACCGTAGGGTTGTTCAAACAGTAGGTGTCCTTGAAGAAAGCATTTCTGTCTTAATGGAATTATACTGATGAGATAAGCTGCATTATAAATAAATATTCATGCATGATAAGACCTTGGAGATAGTTCCAGTATGTTCCTAGATAAAGTCTAATACAATATTTTAGAGGACAAAATCTCCTAAGGTTCATGGTAGGCATCCTCTGTTATCAGTCTAAACATCCATCTCATCACTGCAGCTCTGCAAAGATTCTTACTTACTGCACAGCATTAATAACAGCAAATGTGCCCATATTGTGAAAAACATAAACTAGCAAAATATTTTACATTATAAAAAACTACCAGTGAGGACCCACTTATAAGAAGATCTGAAATACCGTCATTTAGACAAAAGATGCATTTTAAAGGGATGCAAGAGCCTTAAACCTTTTCTTGTAGCAGTTTATGCAATATCTTCAAAAGGAGAAACTGTCTTAAGAGAACCTTGGAGTTTCACAGGTGAACTTGCAAAAGAAAGGAGACAGTAGAATTATGGCAATTTTGGACAGCTGTAGATATCTATAAGTTAATTTCATTTTAATCTCAGACTATTTACACTAGGTGCCTGCACATATATTTATCCAACTGTGTTATGAATGCACTTAGGGATTTATAAATAAGTTCATTATTGGCCCCAGTTCAGCTTCCACAGGTATATTCAGGGATGCAAATGCATCATGGACAAAGCAGCTTTTACCAGGCAGCATATAACATTTTACCCAGCATCAATACGTGGGCATGGGATAACAGCCCTCCTTCCTAACCACCTTCCCTCTAAGCAAATTTACATCTGCTATTTGTCATCCACTTCACTAAAAGAAGATTCACAAGAAACACTGAGTGCTGCTGAAAATGCTGCCCCAGAGGATTATATTGTGGTATCTTAAAGTGAGGGTCAGTGAGGACTGCAAATTAATCAGGCTAGGTTTATAACTGCCGATTTAGTGTCCTTGTAGATCCATTTTAAAAATCAGAATCTTCCAGTTTATTTCATTTGTTCAGAAAAATCTAAATGTGACAATGTCATCTCTGAGACTTTCCTTATTCTGTGTAGACAGCATTCTCCATTTCATCTTGTTAATACCCTCATCAATACGCTTTATGTTCATCAAAGTATCCCAGTGGACAGGAAATATGTAGCAAATGGCTTGGTAAGCCTCGTGTCCTTCACCCATGCTTGTTGAGACATTAGATCTTCTTCATATCCCCAGTGCATCAACCATTATTTTGGAGGCAGATTTTAAAGCTCTTATTCACAGAGGCTTAAATCCTGATCAAAAACTGCCTGAAATCATCAAGGCGTATGCTGTCTGCTTAGCCCCTTCAGAAGATGCGCTTGTCTGCATGGTCTGACTCATCAGCCTATTCTCATGTTGATAGTTTATTAGAATGAAATAAAAAAAGGAGCCATGCAATGAAATGGGCCCAGCAAGTCAAGATTTTATATCCAGCATGTGTTCTGCATGTAATACTCATGGAAATTGAATGAGAATTCCCTCCTTCCTTTTTTCCAGGCAAAATAGAATTTCTGTGTTCTAATTCTGCCTCTATTTCCACTCTCCAAGCTGGCATCTGGTGGCAAAGATTACCAGAGGGGCCTTGAGGGAGGAGGTCAGCCAGGGGCACTGCCAGGGACTTCAGCAGCATAAAGCAGCTGCAAAATTCCCTTTGCTGGCAAACCGTCAGCTGGCTAGACCTTCACAAAGAATGAACTGTGCACTAATTGGTGGTGTTGAAAGGATGGACAGGAGATGTGCTGAGAGAATTCTCTCAGCAGCATCCACTTAGCATATCTTTTATGTTGAGCTTGGTAGAGGTTGCGTGTGCTTCACTAAGTCACCCAATCTATCTTACACAGTCTAAAAGAAGCCAAGATCTGAATGAGCCTTTACCTACCCTTTCATCTCCACAAGCAGCCTCGAAGGAGTAGCATTTGGAGGCAAGCCCTGGATGACGCCAGACTCATTGCACAGAAGTTTTGTTTATCCTCTAGCTCAGTCACAGCACTTTAAAATAAGTAAAATCACCTAATAAAAATTATTATTTACTGATGTTGCACATGTTAATAACAAATACATCAACGGCATTGCTATGTAACAGACCTTTGCTGTCAGAAGGGGTTTTACACGCTGAGCTTTAGCAGAAGAGCCCACAGTGCAGAGGTGAAGTTAGCATATCATTGTTGAAAGAGGGATCCAAGAACAAGAGGGGCAAAGGAGAACATATTCCCACAGTTCAGACTTGGGACAACTACAGTTATACCATATAAGAAAAGACTTGGATCTGACTGGAAAACTTTGCTGTCATCCAGTTTCTAACAAATGCCAAGTTCTTTTCCTAAAACAGACAAAAAAAACCCAAACAAAAACCAAATAATTCCCAATAGTGGTGAATACAGATTTTTAAAAGAATAAACCAAATAGATTTATTGCAATCAAGATTTCTTTCTTAAATTTCTTGTGTAGAGGCTTGTGCATCACAAAAAATAAACAAGGCACTATGCCTTCATACCTCTTAACCCTTGGGAAGAAGCAGGTAAGCAATTACAGAATAGTCCACTAAAAATGAAACCACAAAGACATTATTTCCTTTGAAAAGTGGGTACTTCTCAATGAAAATATGCTTTTGGAAGGGCAATTTATCAATCAAAACCCACTTAAACTACCTATGTGTTCTTACGCAGAAGAAAGACTGTCAACATGTTATAAAAGCTGAATTAGGTACTTGTGGTACAATGAAGTACATACAAGAGATGCAGTTGCTTCATTGTTGATTTTCTGATTCTTAGGTAATGATGTTCTCTGCTTATAACAGGATACTCTTCCTATTTTTGACTCATTAAATTTACCAGAGAAAAAATACCATTTTGTATGAGACTCTTCTCTGTATCATTCTTCGGTTGATAAAAGCTTATTATGACTTATGCAGGTTTTTGTTTGCTTGAAGAGAGAGGGTGTAACAGCATGTAGTGTAGCACATATGATCCAGCTTTGATTATAAAGCAATTTCTTTTTTTTTTTGATACCAGCTGCCAAACCCTACGGATCTCTGCATGCACTTTTCCACCGCTAGCAGCCGTTACAACAAAGGAGTGAAACAGAATATCAGGACACATCGTTGTACTGTATGAGGACACTGCATATCAGTGCACATTGGGACAACTGGTTTGGGTTAGAAAAATATTCTAGGTAAATATTAAGCAGCTATATTACTCCATAGCTGTTGGCTGATATTAATCAGACCAGTGTTATGGCTCTTTCTATTCCACCAGCTGTTTATATCAAGCTTGGGGTGGTCATAGCAATTAGCATGAGTAATATGGATCATCCTCACAACTCAACCACAGACTTTGGCAACCACTTACACAAATGACCTGAAAGAGAAAGCCTGCCTCAGATGTTTTACAAGCCAAATGCCTGTTCTTGCAGCTGAACCCACATCAATCACAATCTCACAAGAAATTCTCTTAACTCAGTTTTAGGAAAATCAGTTTTGTTAATCAGAGAATCACAGAATGGTTTGGGTTGGAAGAGGCCTTTAAAGCTCATCTAATCCAACATCCCCGCAATGAGCAGGGACATCTTCAAATCGATCAGGTTGCTCAGAGACCAGTGCAACCTTATTGTAAAAAATCTCTTCCTTATATCTAGTCTAAATCTATCCTGGTTTAGTTTAAAACCATTACCCCTTGTCCTATCACTACAGGCCCTGCTAAAAATTCTCTCTCCATCTTTCTTTTAAGCCTCTTTTAAATACTAAAAGGCTGCAATAAGGTGTCCCCAAAGCCTTCTCTTCTCCAGGCTGAACAACCCCAACTCTCTCAGCCTTTCCTCGTAGAAGTGCTCCAGCCCTCTGACCGTCTTCATGGCCTCCTCTGGACTAGCTCCAACAGGTCCACATCCTTCTTATGCTAGGGGCCCCAGAGCTGAAAGTAGTACTCCATATGAGGTCTCACGAGAACAGAGGATCAGCATCACCTCTCTCTATCTGCTGACCATGCTTCTTCTGATGCAGTCCAAGACATGATTGGCTTTCTGGGCTGTGAGCACACTCTGCCAGTACCCCTAAGTTCTTCTCTGCAGGGCCTGCTTTCACACTTTTCATCCCACAGCCTGTACTGACACTGCACTTGGCCTCATTGACCTTCATGAGCTTCACGTGGGCCCACTTGATACATTAGAAACAGGACATTTATTGATAAAGAGACAGTAATATAAGAGGATCTAATCATTGGATGGCCTAAGCTCAAAGACAAAATATCAAGTAAAAAAAAAAACACCCAAAAAACGCCCAAAGAACAAATAAACAAAAACGAAACAAAAAAACCCCAAACAAATAAACAAACCAAAATATCAATAAACCACCCAAACACAAACCCAGGAAGAATAGGCTGGCCACCTGTTTAACTGTTCTCCTCTGGCAGTTTTCTCTGCCAGAGAAGGAGCCATGAGAGTAAATTTCGGGTTTATTGTTGGCAGGACAGAATCCTTCTGCAGGAAAAATTGAAAAGACAGAGGAAAGAGTAATAGGAGTAATATAAGGAGTAATATAAGTGATCTAAAGCTAAGGAAGCAATGGAGCCCCTTAATGAACGGCGAAGGGTTTTATTTCTTTGTTTAAAGAAAATTTAAATTCACCCATATTCTGTGTACCAAATAATATTCCCACCTGACACGCACAGTGCTGCAGAGCTCCTGTGCACTGCCGCAAATGAGAAGATAAACAGATCATCTTCTCAAAGGCACGCTGAACAGCTGTGTATCAAGAATATGCATTAAACAGATATCTACAACAGAATTATTCTTTATTCATTATAGATTCATAATAGGCAAAGCCTGTGCTTTTCATGCTGACTCTAGTTTTATGCTGTTGGAGCTTTTAAACTATACTACATTGCCTCAGCACTTCGTTTTACTGCAAACTGGTTGTATTTCTCATCTGGTTCTATAACTCCTCCAAAAAATCGTCCCAAGGTAACATAACAAATAGGCTTTATGGATTTACTTTTCCCCAAAGTAAATCAAAAACCCAACAAATCAAACCAAAAAAACCCTGAGATTTCAAAAGCAGCTAGCTTTTGGGAGATTTTGTGTGTATGAGCTCCCCACTGGTCCCCTCTACCTTTCCACAGAGGAAAAATAAGCAAAAATTTCTTCTAAGCAAAGACTGATCAACCAAAAGGTTTTGGCCTAAGGTGAAAGGACACAACTGATCACAACATGACCATGGTTTTAGTAGCCAAAGTCTTGCATCTGTGAAGACTTCCACATTTTCCTTTAAAGAAATCCAATCAGATTATTTTAATACTGGTTTATTTTGAGTTTTAGAGCCCCTGTCGATTGTCTGCATTTGCTATGGAAGACCTTAAGGGATATTCCTGTTCACATGCTAGAAGAACATGTGGGCCTTGCAATGTCCTCTCTTGAGATTCAACCAAGATGTTTAGAGCATCCTGTGCTTGGAAAACTTTGTGCAACCCATTACACAGCCCAAACAGGAGTACAGCATAGCCCATAACTGCTCCTTTTCCACCCCAGTGCACACGCCTACTCATGTTTGGCACATCTCTTCAAAAAGTCTCTGTTTATCTCATGTGCCTTATGATGCATTCATCCCAGTTACCTTGTCTACTTCCTGGGCTTACTCCTGTGCCCTGTGGTGCTCCTCAGGTGTGTGTGTCTCAACCCTTAGTCGACATTTAGAAACAAATCCTATTGGCAAATAGACAGTTACTGACAGAAGGCCCCCAAATACTGTGTTGATAGGGACTTATTTGTTACCCCCCATGGGAATGGGCCTGACTATCCCGCTAGAGATTCACTTTCAAAATAGGTTCAGGGTTTCACCTGACTTCTACAGAGGACAAAAAGACAAGACTTTAGCTGGGCCTTGCAGGTGACCTGTGGCTCAAGAAAACCAAAGATACCTTTGTTCTGGGCAACAGACACTATTTCTGATCCTTGCTGGCAGACAAATATGTATCTATGATGTTATGTTGTCTCCTGCTGTACCCCAGGAAAGGACAGTAACTCCCAGATTCCCACCGCCTGAGCAACAAATTAGGAATTAAGGTCTTAATTCCCCCTTCCCACATTTTCTACCCCGGCACTATAAGGGCACTGTTTGAGCCTCTGGCACGCCCAAAGGAGTCTTCAGAGGGGGACTGAGGGCATTCATATGGTGTGGGGCCAGTTGGGCAGATCAAGCCTATGGGGGTGTGTCCAGGTTTCCCAGCCCTGCTTAAGCTGAGTAGTTGGTACAGGCAAGTCTGGTGAATAGAGGAAAATGCTGCTAAGACTCGGGTCTGGCTTTAACTCAAGTAATAATTTTTATTCTGTAAGCCCACACACTCTTTTTGATGCAAAGTATTGTCAATAGGAAGTTGGCCATGCCTGCTACACAAAGCTGCATGGTGGTGGTCACAGGATATAGGTTACACAGGTGAATGAGGGTGGTATGAAAGCATCTGCAGCTGCTCCAGGCATGTATAAAGATGCAATGCCACAGATACACCCTGGGACATCCTGGTGCCCAGCAGCAACAGGATGGTAAAGCAGTGCAATTACAGCAGGCTGTTCAGCAATGAGGAAGTTTCACAGAGTCAGTCTTTGGGGAAACCTTAAGCTGGTGTGGACCTAGATCCATGGAGACTGTTCAGCACATGCTGTGATAAGGAGGAGAGTGCAATCATGCTTGCAGGACCGTAAACAGTGGCATGGTGTATATGGCATAGGCCCTAGTAAAAGGAAAGGGGCACCTCCCTTCGTTATGGTAACTGGCAGTTTTCACCCCCTCCTGGGGGCACAGCATAGGAACTTTGCAAAACCCTTGCAGATCTGTCCAGATACAGTGCCCAGATCCATGATCCCAGATCAACTGCAGTTAAGATGTGGAGCTATAGGATAAGTTAAGAGGGTTAGAGCCATAAGATCAAACTAGTGTTCAATGTGAACAATTTCACAGCTCAGTCACTTAGCTTCTCCTATTGATTTGTTTTTTCTTGAATGGATATCGCAGGCATGAGTCTAAAAGTTTTCTATAAAAATACTTAGTTTGGGAATAGCTGCAGGAAGGTTTTGGCTGACACAGATGCACATACCCTTGCTAACAATTTTTCTTTAGAACCCCATTGTAGAAAGCAAAAGGCTAATTAAAAGTAGTCAGAGGCTGAAAACTACTGCTTCAGAAAGCAACACGTAATGAGAGATCAGACAGTTCAGTGATTAAACTGCCTTTGGAAAGAGTCAGTCTGCCCTCAACATATTTGTCAACACCCTGTCGGCACTTTCCACATGGCATTTGGTGCCTCTCAGAACTGGGTGTAAGGGTCACATGTATGAGAATGATATATCGCATTTTTCAAGGCGAGTTACTCTTCCAGTAAAGTTACGATTATATTGTACCATGAAAACTCTGTGACATACATATTCCCCTGACATCAGTATATTTAACAATTCTCTATGTACATTGCTGTGCCGGATAGTCTTGTCTGGTTACAGAAATTATTTTCCAATGTATTTCAGCTTATGTACGTGGAGCAGAGTCTGGATTCACAACAGTTAAAAATTCCATCCACTTAAAAATAAGAGAGAGAGAAAGGATTGTATTTCTAAATGTCTTCTGCTGTTTAGACCATGAATGAAAGACACTAAAACACTTCAGGGAGTGCTTTATTTGCAACTTGCTACTTAGGTTATGTCAGGTAACCTTGCAACTGAACTCAGAAACTTGAGAGTTTTGTGTAAGAAAGACATCTTAGCTTGTTTAGATCAAACCAGTCCCAAAAATAATCTAAGTATCTTTCCAGAGATTCTTATAAACCTCCCTATTTTCAATCATTGTAAGTCTCCTTTGCCAGTAGGAGAGTTGCCATGATACTTAGATATGTCCGCACAATCAGAATTTTATCTTTCAGTACACAAATTTTTTCCCTCTTGTACAGGGTGTGTATGATGAGACAAAGAGGCCTGTCTACAGTACATATAAGATAGCTTCCCATGAAAGATGAGTAGCCGGACAATGTGAAGGAGGCAATGGAAATTCATAAAACACTTTCTACAACTAATGTTCAGGAACAATTACTAATAAGGCTTGATTATACTGCAGGAAAGTTCAAGGTGAAGTAATGGATCACTGTTGCAAAACTGAAGAAGCCAGGGAGAGCAAGCAAATTTATACACTTTTTTGTCAGCTGAATTAGCTAAAGGAATTAAATGCAAAGATGGATTTTTCTACTCTCCCCATATTCATAATATTGAATAGGAAAAGAACTGGCAGTTACTTCTTGCTACTCTGCTTACAATGGTGTTGTCTGCTTCAATATATATTTATGGACCCCATTCAATACAGTTTATAATATATAGTCTTACATAGTTGTATATTTTTGTAAAACTATATTGATCAGGGTGCATAAATATAAAGCCCATCAAGAAAGTATCACTCCGTTGTTTCACCTCATATTCTCTTTGCACAGGTCCTCCTCTGGGCTGCTGACTTTTCACCTTAAAGTGAGAACACACACATGAATAAAGGCAGGGTATATTAAAACCAGGTAACTTGATGTGGCTACGATCAGTATTCAAGACTATCAAGAATGTTCTCTGAAAATGTCAATGAGATGTAAACACATCAATAAGAGAGCAAGTTCTCATCTGTCTGCCCTCCAGTCTCCAGACTCTGCAGAAAGAAGAAGGTGATTACTGCAACTGTGAGAGGTTTGCAGGGAAATTCTTCCTTCCCAGATGAATTTACGTGTTTGTTTATTCAACTGTTCCACAGTATCAAGGAAGAGAGGAAAGGTGAGGACAATAAATCTTCGTCTTGAATAAACATGAATGGTACCTGTATAGTTTAAGGAAAGGAAATCAGGATGAGGGTCCACTGTACAATTAAGCATGTCGAGGTGCCAGCATCCAGGGTGACTCACCTATTTATCCCATTTCTACACATAGATATAATAAGCTGTAAAATGCACTCACTTCTGTCAGAAGGTTGTCAGATTCCTGGCTTAAACATATGTGACTTAGTTCTGCACAGCTCTTTGAAAGGTTCATTCCCATCTCTAAGTGTAGCAGACAAAAGTGGGTGCAACTTTCATGACAGCAAGAAAGTGGGAAGATGTTTAAAAGGAAAAATCTAATCTAATGAAAGGATGAGGGATCAACTTAAATGACTCTGTGCAAACGCCCATAGCCCATGAGGAATAAACAAAAGAAGTTAGAGACATGAGCATACCTGCAGGGTTACAATCTTGAAAGCAACAGAGAGACACGGTGGGATGGCTGCAGTGACTGAAGTGTTAGAAAGGAAGGATACAGGCTCTTCAGGAAAGACAGGCAGGGGACATGAGGATGTAGTGTCACCCTCTAGGTCAGTGACCAACTGGAGTGCAATGAGCTCCAATGGGATTGGATAAGGGGCCAAGTGAGAGTTTTTTACTGTGAGGGTGGTGAGATATTGGAACAGGTTGCCCAGAGAAGTTGTAGCTGCCCCATTCCTGGAAGTGTTCAAGGCCAGGTTGGACTTGTGGCAGTAAAAGTTGTCCCTGCCCCTGGTAAGGAAGTTGGAAGTAGATGATCTCTAAGGTCCCTTCCAACCTAAACCATTCTATGAGCCTATGATTCTATGAATAATACAAAGGAGACAAACCTAGTTTAAAGTACACTTTCTTAAATTCATCAGTCAAAGGCTGAACTTCCTTCTGCTCTTTGGTATGATTTATTGCTCTCTTATTCCTGCTTCCTGATTCTTCAAACTGGGTCAAATTCTGATTTCAGCAATTCTGTTGAAAATTTAAAGCCCCCTGAAGAACTCCTGCAAAAAGTAATGCCGTTCTTGTGGATGCATAAGGTTGTAAATTGAATACAGTTCTCATCAATAGCCTATACTTGACATCCATCTGTAGGATTTCAGACTACAAGTCCTGCTGTCTAGCATCCATCCAGACTCTTTGTCACCATCATTATTGTTGTTGTTATTATTATTATAATTGTTGTTATCATTATTATTATTTGTCATGGTTTAAGCCCAGCCGGCAACCCAGAACCACGCAGCCGTTCGCTCACCACCCTATCCCTTCCTTCCCTCACTCCCGGAGGAATGGGGAGGAGAATCAAAAGAATGTAACTCCCACGGGTTGAGATAAGAACAGTCCAGTAACTAAGGTATAACACAAA
>JANHGB010010764.1:0-21194 GCA_026283785.1 Coracopsis vasa
CATACGGGAGGTGCTCCAGTCCCCTGATCATCCTCGTGGCCCTCCTCTGGACTTATTCCAACAGTTCCATGTCCTTTCTGTGTTGAGGACACCAGAACTGTACACAGTACTCCAAGTGAGGTCTCACAAGTGAGGTCTCCATTTAGACATAAATGGAAAATGTACTACTTGCCATGTGTGTGTTTTTTAATACTAATACGTGGCTAAGACACTTTTCTGGTTTATCACTGCTGTGACAACTCGACAATTCATAAGGAAGAGTTAAGGAATTTGAAATGTTCCTGAGATACTTTGCAGGTAGAGACCAGAAGCCCTGACCTATGATCATCCAGTTTTCCACTTTATACCTAGTTTTCTACAAGTCACTTTGAGAATTGTTATGGGCTAAAGAAATATGTTCCCTTAAAAGCAAAAGCTCATGATGAATTTTTAACAAGCAAAGATCCTTGAATTAAAAAATCTGAAGAAAAGAATTTCATCTGGAGTGTGCCTTAGCTCCAATGGCATTTTCCTTAGTTATGGTTTATATGGAAAATACAGTTTGTTAAAACTACTTCTTTAGGGGCAAATAACAAATAATCCTTTTGCTGTAGAGGAAGTTGTTTAATAGATAATAATTAAATCTCTAGAGATCTGTTTGCAGAAGGTTTAACTGATTATTCTTTTTCCTTCATTTTGGTAACAGAAATATCCAGCAATTAATAGGAAAACTGGTTACGGGGTTTATGCACTGAATAGTGCAGCTTGTGATTGCTGAGTACAGCTGGACAGGCAGGCTAGGACTTCTAAAGATGCTGCAATGGTCTTGTTTGTGCTGTGTCATGAAAATGCAATTGAGAGGTCTTTTTAATGTAAAAGCTGAGCTGTCTTTTAGTGCAAGTTTAAAAAAAATTGCGTATTCTTCTTTCTGAGCATACTGCATTGATGATGCTCTGTGCTAGACTGTTTCATTGATAAGACTCCTGTTCTTCAAGCATCTTTTCAAATCAGACCAGTTGTAATATTAAGTGTTTGTGAACTAATGCAGCTGGAGCAGCATGTCAAAAATAAGTCCTTCTGGCAAGTTAATCTAAGAGGCCATGGCTGCCAGCAGTATGTTACAAACTGGGTTATATTCAAATATTCAAACACAGTCTTTCAGCCTCAGTGAGGTGACTTTTACATGTGAGAATTTCCCGGTTGTCTATGGAGCTCTTCAGAGCTGAGCTTTTCTTTCTAATTGGATCTGGGAATACTGGCCATTATTAATAAGTATGCAGTCTAACACAAGTTAGGACAAGAAATTTTTGTTACAGAATGGCATGTTCTTACCTCTCTTCAATGAAGAAACAGACTGATAAAAATTCCAGTAGCCAGAAGCCTGGAGCAAATGCTGGTTTTCACATCTTTTGGATGAAGGCATCCTAGGAAAATGTAAATAGTTGGAATGGTACTGAGGAGACTGATGAAAAGTGGAAGACGGTGAGAGGGCTGCCCAGGAGAGAGGCAGGCAGCTGAGCTGTGTCATGGGAGAGGGAAGACAACAGCCCAACTGCTGTGCAAGGGGAAAGGGTACCACTGGTGTGGTGACGAGCAGCATGTTGTGGGTTTTGGATTGTGGGGTTTAGTTTGGTTGGGGATTTTTAAAGCTTAAAGTTGGTCTGTAGATCATGTCTCTTAAAGTAAGTTTTTGTTCAACTCCCACATCAAAATCAGTAACAAGTGTTACAATGTAAGTCTTCTACTTAGTGATCTTTATCACTTAAATTAGCATTTCCTCTAGTAATTGTCATATTCAAACTATGAATAAATGATGCTAGTACTGAGTTCTAGCACTCATTGTACTAGTAGAGCTCACTAGCTAAAGAACTGAAGTCTGTTCACTTGCTGAACCAACTTTTAAAGGCACAGTCAGGTCATGTCACTTTAATTTGCTAGTTCAATGATGTCTTCACTTTCGCTAGAGGAACCAATTCTTTTAAAGCAAAAAAGCTTTTTTCTCCTTTTACCCTTGGGAAAGGAAAATGAGAATGTGCCATACTAGTTCTGAAATCTTGAAGGATTTGAAAATACAACCTACCATTAACATTGCTACTTTTAGATAATTGGTTTCAAGTTTTATGAATGTACTGTCTTATGTTACAAGCACATCAAAGAGATTGTATGACTTTTGTATGTTATGCTGGTTTAAAATTCCCTGTAGATTTTTTGTAAAAGATGTTGTTAAATACACCATTGATACTAGATTAAGAAACCAGCCCTCAGAAATCAGAGGAACATATTACATGCTGAAACACCAATGGCTCAAGTGTGGGTAATACAGACTTTCTGCTGAGTTACTTGTTTTTGTTTTTTTAAAAGCTTTGTTTAGTTGTAGATTAATATATTTAGTGGTTACTGATAGGAAAAAAAATGGTAGTTGAAAAGTTAAAATCAGTTGAGAGGAGGGTTAACTTGCAATTTGTCTTAAAATTGGTGATTTTAAGTCATTGTGAGTAAAAGGCAGCAGAAGATAAGACATGCATAGATAAGATGCTCCAGTAGCACAAAGTCTTGGCTCAGGGGGTTGCAACATGGGATAAGCTGAAGCCTAGAGCTGTTCTAACCAGTGTCTCCAAACTTATTCAGAATAGCACCAATGGAACACCTGTGTGTAGGATTTTAATCTGCAGAGGTACAAGCGCTAGATGTTAGAAACATCTATGAAATATACAGACGGACAGGTCAGTGAGATCAAGATGCTATTACTCACTCAGCCTCTGTGCCTTGCTGTAGGGAGTTTGAGTAGCTGAACAGTGTTAGTCTGTTATGTTATCGTTAAAAATACTGCTGGAGGACTCTGCACTGGTGCTGAATTGCTTTATTATGTTAGTGACCGCCTTTACAATTAAATATTGTCATATCACAAATAAAATACTGCAAGTATATCCATTAACAAAGCTTTTAATCTCTTAAATCACGTGTCTTTTACAAAACACTGTTTTTCCAAAGTACTGTTCCAGCTATCTGATAGTGCTGCTGTGCTAGAATGTGAGTCTGCTATAAAGAAATCAATATGCTAGTCTTCAAATACAGAGATAACTGGTGTGCCAGGATGTGGAAAGAATAGGGGTTTTTCAGTGCTAGTAGCGATTTACAGATTTGCAGGGAAGACAAGTGTGTGTTTGAGTATGTGTCACCTTACTAAGGACTAAACAGAACACAGCATTATGGGAAAATTGAACTCTGGTATGCTAATGTGTAGGTAGCCTAACTGCAGAATTGGTGTTTTGTACTGGGGTGCTGCGTGAACTGAATAAAGACTCTCCATTCCCCAGACAGCCTATTTAGTAGATGCCAGTGGTTGCTGCATGATTGTCAAGGTGATCTATCTAGATCATCTTTCTGACAGTGACTGGTAAAAGATGCTTTCAAGAAAAAGTACAAGAAATAGAATAGTACCCTTTTTCCTAGTAGAGGGACATTTAGGGAATTCAGGATAGTTCAGATGGAACATATTTCATGTTTAACAGGAGCTGTTCTGGTCTCTGCAACGTTATTTGACAACAATTAGTGATATAATTTGCTGTATACAGGTCTGTATAGGTGTGGCTATTTTGTTTCACCTGTTGCTTGAGCATCTCATGTTTGTGGCCTGAGGAGTGGGAATTAATCATGCTGGAATATGTGTATCAGTACTAGCCAGTCACTGTCTGTGACTTAGGCTTTTAAAATATTTAAGGTAATAATTGTATAGCCTACTTCTAATTCATTATCCAAATGCCTTTGGCATATCATGTCTATATATAGTGATGCTATAGGTACAAAAATGAAGTGGGGGCATGCAGAAAGAAGGAATACTAGCATTCAAGTTCTAACGTGAATTAATGTGGGAAATTAATTTGGACAGTTACAGAGCAATATTATGCTTTTAATTTCGTTGAATGAATTGACCTAGATGCTAGGTTAGTGTCATAGTCTTGGATAATTGCGTCCACAGTGTTATGTGCTTGAGGATGAATCTTACTTGGCCTATTTTCTTTGTAAATAAACTTTAATACCTTGATCCTGTTCATGATTTGTAAGAAAGTAATTTGAATAAATAATCTCTTACTTGCCGTTTATGTGTCACTGATAGTATATAGCACTTTATGCATTAAAGCTGAGTGCTGTAACAATAAGCCTACAGTGACCAATTCCTCATTCAGTGTAAATGAAAAAAAAGCATCTTTTTGTGGTAACTTTTTTTTTTTCCTGCCGCATAACTGTATTGAAATAGTTTGTGTTCACCGTGAGTTTATAAAGAATTATTAGCTCCCTTTTCTGTTAGCCGATGGCATCTGACTTTTCTGTTTTTGTTACTAAGGTGCCTTTAGGGCATTATGCTGAAACTTACTTAGTTAATCCTTCAGCTGATTTTTGCACTGTTGCTGAATCTGCTGCCTGAGCAGACACCACCTCTAGGTGCTCACTTCTGTATCTTTACCATGCTGGTGCAAGCTTCTGCTTGGCTGTGTGATGAACTGGATAGAGGATTGATTTAAGCTAAATACAACCCAGTAAAAATAGTTATGTTTTGGTCTTGTTGGTTCAAGCGTTAGTACAACTGCTTATGCTGGCAGAATTCAAAGTCTGCAGCCATGGGAGCGAGCCTCCTAAGTACCTGGAAGGAGGCTTAAAACAGGAATCTCTAGAGACTTCAGTTTTGACATCTTTCAGCTAAATAACTTGGGGATAATCCTAGTCAGTGTAACATTTTTGGAAATACTGAGATGGCTACCTGATTCTTCGTCATATTTCTGAACATTCAGAACTTTGTCTACCTGTTTTCTTTTGCATTGTTTGTACTGTGATCAAAATGTAGCTGCAGAACACAGAGTAATAAACATTATTTCAGAGAGAAGACATAAGAGAAAACAGACTGCAGTTACTGGGCATGATTTTTCAATGAGTGCAGTTTGCTTTAAATGTTTAGCACAGTCAGGAAAAAGAAGTAGGAAGTGAACTTTCCTTCTGTCTCAAATGAAAATCAACTTGGATGAATTCAAGAGCCTGCTTGCTTGCCACTGAGGTGTCTTTGTTCTCAGTAACAGCACCATAAAACTTAAAAAAGCATAGCCTGTTTTCAGTACTCCTGCTGTCTCCTGTGTCAGTGTGTCGCTAAATAGGTGATTGTAAAATAGCACTGTATTTTTATGTGAGTGAAGGGCTAGTAGGAGAAAGGGATGACCCTCCTTGTGTAGTGCTCTGAAAAGTGACAGGCAAGTAGACAGGCAAGCAAACAGGTGGCCTGGCAAAGTTCCCTGGGTTTCTAATTTGTGTTGATGACTTAATTAAGACTCATCATGCTTTAATGACTAGAACATCCATGATTTGAGACCTGCATATCTGAACTCGCTTCTGTATGGGTTCTCTGTGGGGCCCTGAATGACTAATATGCTGGATCCCCCTCAATTCTGCATGATTAAAGTAAAAATGAGCTTTACTCTGCAGCCTACCTGAGAAGGGTTTTGATGTAAACCTTCTAGTGGTCACTGCAGTGCAGTGAAGTGATACCCTTTCTAACGTTCAGAGGCCAAAGGAGATCAAGGTTGCTTTCCTTTCAGCAGCCACTAGTAGGAGGAGGTAATGCAGCTGTGGGCCTCGGGCTGCTGTGTGCCCGCTTGGAGGATAGTGCTATGCTGACACACCTGCTGCTTGCTCTCCTAATTCAAGGAAGGGATAGCCTGTTATAGCTGCTGCTTACAGTCTGCTTGTCTTTCTGCTTCCAGCTTGCATGTGGTATCACCACAGTGGTGAAGTAGAGAAAGAGAACTGACCCTTCTGCTGGGTGGGAGCAGGTGTTTCAGGATGGGAGGAAATGTGGTGTGACTGCCTTCCATGTGGCGTTTAGGGACAGCATCCTCGGTGTGCTTTTGAGACTTTTTAAGGCTGAGTTTCAAAGATACAAGGCCACAAAAAAAAAAAAGTAGGAGTTTCTGTTTGCATAAGTTTAATGAGCCTTTACTAAAGGTCTGGTGCGTAGACTCTGACCTGTTTCACTTCAAGTGTCAGGTATGTTTGAAATCTAAGTGAAACATTAGCTAATGTGTGTCTGGATTTTTTTTCCTCCAAGAGGCCCTAAGTCTCCAAATATTTTCTGGGATAAGAGTCCTTTAATTTTCATGGCTAGATTTTGACAACTTTTGGGGGAGAACTTAAAGGGACGTGTTTATTAAAATGAACTGCTTTCAAGTGGAGATGTTCTGGTGTCTGCTCTGGGGAGATGAGGGGGTGTGTGTGTTGAATCTCAAATTGGTGCACTTGAAAATGAATGGATAACAAGCTAGTGTTTCCCCTGACCCCCCTATTTTTATGGCATCTTTTAAAATTAAATAGGGAAGATAAATTACTGGAAGCTAAATTTGCTCACCTTAATGAAAAAGGGAAAGACAACGTCTACATCTTCAATGAACTGAAATCACTAGCTGTATTAAAAGTAAAATTGTGTTTAGTAGAGAAAGAAAGAGAGATCCTACTATTTGAATACCCTTAAATAGTAGGCTCTCTTTCCCAACTGCAAAATTTGGAGGATTTCATCAAGAGAACCAATTGTACAGTGAAGCTGATTAGACACAGCTGTGAAATCCACTAAGTAAGCACTTTTAAAAGTTAATGAAAAATTATCTTTTCATTCTGCGTATGTGTTTGGAAATGAACTTCTTAGTTGGTATGGTGGAAAGGATAAGACACAAAACTTTATTTCTGTATTTTAGTTATTACCTATTACAAATACACCACATCTAAAAGATGCTGCTGGACTTTGTCCAGCTCTGCTCCATCCCTTTGTGCATGAATGTTTTGGGAGAGTCTCCTGTAAACAGGATGTGGAGTTGTCAGGGCCCTGTTTGACTGCAGTTGTCAGTGTCTTGGAAAGTGTATGGACGCAGCCTGGCTGTTTGTATTGTGTATGTACATGTGCACAACCTTCTTCCTGTTCCTCTTCTGAGATGCTATTAATTTCATCTCTTTGAACTTGATCCCAAAGACTAAATGCTCTGAATTAAACACAGCATGTAATACTGCCTTTTGTTTTTTGCCATTGCTGTGTTACTTTTCTATAACGTTAGTATTGAATTGTTTGGAATAGCTTTAGAGCTGAGTAGTTACTCTGTGTTTCTTGATAGTGCTATATAGGCAATGCATTAATGATGCCTTACTATGTATGTTATTCTGTGTTTGAAAAAAGCCCAAGTGTTGCTCTGATGCAGAGTTGAGACAAAAACCCTGGTATATAAACCCTCCTGAAATGGAGACACACTTCAGTGAAGAATCTCTAAATGGGATGCTTGAATGGTCTTTTCCCAAGTAAATAAATACTGCCTCTTACTTAGTTTCAAGAAACATGGCACACAGCTGCTCTTTTCTCCTTGTTGTAAAATAACGGGCCATTTGCTGACTAAAGCAAGCTATTGGCATTATTCTTAGCAGCTGGTCTACTCTTAGTGTTAACTTATACAGCTCATAAATGTTAATCATGCTGCAGTTTGTCTGCACATCCCAGAGGCGCTAGCTACTATGTCGCACTATTTCAGAAATTCCGAATAGTGACTTCATAATTCAGTAGTTTTACTGTGGTGGCTGAAGTTTCTTCAAAACCATGCTTTTAACTACAGCTTCACTAGTACTAGTGTAGCTTTATTTAGATGTGTTTCAGTAGGCCTAGCTGCTGAGCATACAGCGAAGTGAGTACACAGTTGAAGGGGATATGCTGTCTGCTTACTGATCCGTTTGGAGATGCGTGACAAAGTCAAATCCAAATCTAAATGGAACAAAATCTGTTCAGTTTATCCTGTGCTTCGGGTTAAAGTCACTTTCATATTGTAGTGGTTTTACCACTATACAAGTGTGAAAAGTTTACAGGAAATATAAGGGTTGCTGTAGAAATGTGTTATCTGCATAATAAGTAATTAAATAATGTGCTGTGGCCTTTTAACAGTCCCTCCCACTCTTCAGCCAGTGGGAATGTGTTCTTAAAAACAAGACAAAGCTCCCAAACAAATCCTTTCCTTTCCTCAGGTCAGATTCTGCTAGTTTTCTCTGAGAAAACACTGTTAAGGTCCCAGGACCTGGTTTTGAGCCTCTCAAAATGATTGTAAATACAGCACTATAAAGAAAGCACAGATAATGAAGTAAAAGCTGCTGTGTTACTGTACTTTTTTTTTTTTTTAAATTGTAATCATTGTGAAGGTCAGAAAGAGGACAGTATCATTGCTACTGCATGCCATACAGAGAAATTATGCATCTAAAATCCATTCTCTCATCCTTACTTTTATATGAACATCAAGTGGAACATTTTTTTCTCTAGAGCTGTGGTGGTATATGTTTACAAGAACTGTACTTCCTGCCTAGAGGCTGTACTCCCTGCCAAACTAATCAAAATTGCAGTTGGTCCAGGCTTCTGGTATCAGCCTGTGAACACAGGTTAACCTACCTACAATATGACCATTTCTGTACAAAGCTAAATACTCAGCTTGTGTGAGTGCATGCTGTTCCTCTTCAGGGTTCTCTCCTGGCTGCTGTACCTGAAGAGTTGTGCAGGTGAGGGACAAGTGTTGCAGACTGATGCTAAACAGATCTTATTCTTGTAAAGTAGGAGGTCTCAACTTGAGCTGGAGCCCCTTAGGCTTTACAAGATAGACTTTATGTAAGGAAGTATGGTTTAGTGTGTGAAAGATTATGAACAGGACTGTTTGTGGTTGTTAAAGTATCAAACCAAAGCTATGTAAGGCTAACCCTACAATATACAGAAACCTCTGAGTAAGGATTTAATCTCAAAACATTGTCATCTTCAAGTGCAAGAGTAAATATCACTCTTCTTCAAGTAGGTGGATGTGGGAATTTGTTTCTGGACTTGCTCCTGAAAGCCTGGAGAAAGATTGGATAGTATACGATCTAGTAGGTTTTGGTTAGAAATGAAATGAAAAACTCTCTGGGAAAGTAGTGGGGGCACCAGATCGTGTGTGTAGTTAAATTGTGATTGTGTGACTGATGTTGTGGGGAAGGCATAATTATAAAAAGAATTTTGGATTTTTTTTTAAAAAAACTTATTGTAAAGAAGTGCTGTAGTTCATTACAGATAATGACCATCCAACTATCAGTTCTAGTCCCACCTTTTTCAGTGGGTTTCTTCCTCCTCCTCTCCCCGTTTTTCCCCCCTCAAAGGTCCACCACTATTGCCCTTGAATTCTGTCCCATCTATACACATGTTCTCATGAAAAAAAGAAAACCCTTTAAGTGATTGAATAGCTTGGTGACAGCCGTATGTGCCTTATTTTGAGTCTGAATGTAACTTTCTTGTACTGCATTCCTAAACTGACAGAATAGAAGGATACTCAAATGACTGAGTTTGAGAAATAAGTGAAGAAAATGGTGACCTGAGTTTTGATTCTCTTCAAAATTCTGCTCCAGAAATACCTTGTTGTTGCTACACCCTTAAGTTAAAACTTAAGGATTTGGGATGTTTTGGGGTTTTGGGGTTTTTTGGGGGTTTTTTGGTTGGTTTTTTTTTTTTTTTTTTTGAGCCACGTATGTATATTTGGGCTTTGGTGTGAATTGGATGCTGATGAAAAGCATAAATGTGATGAAAGCTTCCTGACACACAGAAAGCTGTGTGCCTGACAAATCTAGGCTAATGCTGTAGTCCTAAGGCTGATCTTGGAAATCAGTTTCTGAACCAAATAATAAGATGGGCAAAGAAATGAATCCTGAGTAAGAAGCCTTCCTTGTTTTTGTTTGAAAGTTCTGTAATCCTACTGAAAAGTCTGAATGTATGACTGAAATGTTAGTCCAAATCTCGCATTGTTCCAAGTCTCTGATCAAAGGAATAAATTGATCTTGATCATCAAGTCCTGCATTCAAGGATTTGACTTTGGATTTGTAGATTTCAAGAAAGCAATAGTTAAAGGACCTGGCAGAACTTAGAAGCAATGTATGGTGTACACTGTTCAGCATTTCTCTGCAACTGTATGGTTTGCAATCTAAATAGGCTAGTGATCTGCTGAAGAAGTGCTTGCCTATCCAGGTAGGGAGATACATCACCAGTATCATCTTTCATATTACTTGTGTGACTCATAAGTAGGAAGACGCACTTGAATTTCTCAGGGAGTAACTTGCGTGTTAGTAGATAATTTGCATAGGTAGAAGGAAAGTGGTGAAGAACTGAAATATATGAAAGGTACAAGAGAAAGATTGTCAGAAGCACTAATCATTCTTTTCTCCTTTTGTTCCTATTTTTTTTTTTCCCCCTCTCCTCTTCTCCCCTCTTGCAGACCTTCAAGTGCTGACCTTCACGGTCTATTAAGTTATTATAAACTTTTGCTGCTCTGTGAACATACTAAGATGTCTCGCAGCCCTGATGCTAAGGAAGACCCTGTGGAATGCCCCCTTTGCATGGAGCCTCTGGAAATTGATGACATCAACTTCTTCCCTTGCACCTGTGGCTACCAAATCTGTCGTTTCTGTTGGCATCGTATCCGCACTGATGAGAATGGACTTTGTCCTGCTTGCAGAAAGGTAAATATCCTGGAACAGTGGCTTGTCTTGCACATATCACAAGGCTCTTGCATTGTGTTGGTACCACAGACATCCTTTTCCTTCAGGAAAACATTCATCTAGTGATGGCCTAGATCAAGGGTGAGGTGTTGGATCTTTCAGATTCTGTCTGCATATGTGTCGGAGCTGTTGCACAACGGCTGGTTTTGGTTTGTTAAATTCAGAACTGGATTAATAGGGGAAGCTGTGGATCAGAACCAAGGCATGCTGATACTGGGAGAACTGCAAAAAAAACCCAAAACCTTCGAGTTGAGATGCTCATGCATTGACAGTCTCTTTTCAGGAAGGACAGTGGGGATTCCAGCACTCGGGTTTGCTGGAGACCAAGGTTCAGCTAAATTATCAGAGCTATCTGAGGCAAGCTTATAAAGAACCTGCTTGTTTTGTTTGTGACCCTGGAGCTTTTAGTCCATATTTTTCTGGACACTAAACATGTAAAACCTTTGGAAAATATATCCAATGGTGTTAAACTTTTAGCCTAGATTTTTAAATGCTTTAGTCTGTTTGTCTAGTATTCTGATGTTGTTGCCAAATGCTTAAAGGTAGTACTTTGAGTCACACTTAATTCCTCTCTGTCTCTTAATTCATGTCTGGCTGGTACTTTGGTTGGCCACAACTATGAAGTTCAGCTTCACTAAGTTGCCTCCTTTTTCCTTTGAATTATTTTCCTCCTCCTTTTAGTGTTTTGCTTAAACTCATTATCTCCTTGTCCTCAGTGTTTAATAAAATTATTTCTCAATATCTTCTTCTCTTTAGCTCTAATGACTTTCCTTGATTATAACTTTCTTACCTGGCCTTCCTCTTTTTGTAATCACAGCTACTTATGTCCCCTCTTTCTTCTGTTACTTAATTGTGATCCTGTCCTTAGTTGATGCCTTTGTTGGCTTCTTGTCTCATACTACAGCATCCTTTTCAGACTCCAGAGTAATCTTACTTGGTCTCACTGTATTTATTCAGTGCCATAGTATTCTGTAAGCACTTCCAGTCATATTTCTCGCTGCTCTTTTGGGCTTTGGCTACACTAGAGCTGATCTGTGTTTGGATGCCTCTGCAAGCCTAAAGGCATTCCCATAGCAACATATGTTTGTTAACAAATTGTGCAAATTTGCTGCAATATTTGAGCTGTATGTCTTGCAAAGAAGATCCACCTGTCATCAGCCAGATTAGTCTTCACATGGGATACCTGCTGTAGATGACACATGCTATATAGTACTTTTCCTACTACAAGCAAACTTTTACTCTTCTGACACAACGTGAGATTTCTGGAGTTTCCTTGTCTAAGTCATTTCATTTACCTGGATTTATTGCACTAGTTTTTTTGCCAACAACTGTTTGATTCATGTCTGCCTGTTCTTACTGGAAGTTTGTGGAATATATCTAGAAAATCACAGAATCAGTTTACTGTTCGCTGCCTTTGGGTATTTGAATTCTTTGAAATACGGATACTGCCACAGCTGGACTTTCTAATTTGGAATAATCTGGAGTATGATTGGATATGCACGTATTTTGCTGAATTGGATACAGTTTGCTCAGAAAAACGGTTTTGGGAGGAAAGTTAGAATGAGTGCTACAGTTGGAACAAAGGAGATCTCTTTTTTTCACAATGGACAAAGTTATTTTCTTCATCTGTGGACTACAAGATGTTCTTGGATAGATTTGAAGCTGTATTGCTGAATTGTAGGAGACTTGCATGGAGGAGATGAAGGAGTACACTCCTCTTGTGGCATAGACAAAGACATTGTGGCGCAGAGACCCTATCAGGATCTTGGGAATAAATCATTTTGAGCTACACAGTTGATGGCAGCATCAAATATGTCTGAAGAAGCCACCTTTTGAAGTGTGCCAGACCTTCTGAACCAGGTATGTGCTTTTATGTGCAGTGTGTCTAAATGGTTCCTAGCTCTGTGTAATAAGGCTTCTGGGGAAAAGATCTTAAGTAGTTTTCTAATTCATATCTACTATGGTGTATATTGGTTGTGACCACTTAAAATAGTGAAGTGCAGAAAATAGCAAAGCAACAAAATTTTTGCAGGAGAGTTTATAGTAGGTACTATGGATTCAACATACATCATGGTATATAACAGGTACATCATGTTTATAATGTGTATATCAGTGCAGGATAATTACCGCAAAATGGACTGTGAGTAAATATATGTTAAAGCAAAGCTGAGTGTTATACACCATTGCATAATAGAAAACTGCTATTTGTGCCAGTGATATTGAATCCAGTGTGAGTTTTCTAGTGGTTTGGTCACTTGTCTGTGGGAAGGAGTGATGAAGAAGTTCCCTATCTAGGGATTTTGGTTGGAAGGTTTGGAGGAGATTTTAGAGTAGTCTGATAAAATTGTTTGGCTATACATTATAGTGGTGCTGGTGCCATTAGTTTGATAGATCTTAAATGTGCATCATATATATACACCACTATTTTCCTACGCTTCTCTAATTTACTTGTAACTGAGAAGATGCTAGCTTGCATATTTATTTTTCTACCAAGAAGAAAATACTTCTGTGTGCTTAAACTGTTATATAGCTTAACATTCACATGTGCAGAATATGTTCATGGGATTGCAGTCAATTGAGTTAGCGTGTCATAAGTTTCCTCCTGCTAGTAACAGTAGTACATAAACATTTGCTTTGTTTCGATTTTTGAAAGTAAGATGCTAGTATAATTTAAATTGAGTGCTGGTTGGAAGCTAGTACTCGTTAGTCTTTACACATTAAAAGCTTCCTAAACTTTGTCTGAATCTTCTGAAATAGACTTGGAAATTGTTTCTGTTTAATTCATTAACTACAGAAAGTACTTCCTAAAAACCAGAACTGACCTGCTTTGAGTTCCTGATGCCCTTCAGAACTATAGGTGTAGTCAATTGTAAGATGCTAAGCAAGCCTTCCTGTTTTTTCCAGTCAATTGATTTCTTAACTGTGAGTGAAATAGCTGCTAACTAGTCAAATTAGAATGAAAGTAATGCTGTTCTAGTAGAGACTTATGTAGCCAAAAGCTGTTTTACAGGTCACCAGACTCTGATTTAAAACCAGTTGCTTTAATCTTTGCTGTATTTTTTTTTCCCTTAAAATTCAGCAGGCTAGGTGCTGTTTGTCATACTCAGTTGCTTGTGTCGCTTTAATATAGCATAGCTCTCTGACCTTGGTGTCAGTTTTTGCAATTTTAAAATCCAACAGTAAAAAACCCCTAGCTCTTTCACATTTCTTAATTACTTTGCCCTTCCACCAAATAAAACAACTTGATATATAGCTGTTCCTGTGGTGGGGCTTTGCCTTGTTCTCCAATTGCTTTATTTAGTGAGCTTTATTCCTCCTAGCACCTTGTGTTAGACATGGAGAGAAATAAACTGCTATGTTTGTGGTCAAGAAACAAATATGTTATAAGCATATTCTTGTCCGTGTTTCTCCTGCTCCTGCTTCTGGTCTTAATGCACAGTCTCCAAATATCAGTTGTTTCTTCTAGTTGTTACACAACTGAGTAGTTTGGTGTAACAATTGATACTTAGGACTGTATAGGAAATCGCTATTATTTTTGATATAAGTAGTGTTGTGTATACTGTGCATAAACCTTATTGACTTTCTGTGTATTTTTCATTTCAGAACCTATTCGGTAGCAAGGCAACAACTGGGAAATGTTGGTACATCCATTGTGTGGAAGGAATGTGACCCATCTAGGAATGACAAAAGCAAAATGCTTGATAAATCCCAGCTCAGCTTTCAACAATTGGGAAAATGTGGGGGAAAAAGTCTGAAAGAAAACAAAACTTAAATGCCAAGACAAACTTAGTCAGGAAGACTGAGAATTCATCTCTGATTAAAGAAACAAGACTACAGAAGAGACATTCAGACTTTTGATGAAGTTCTTGTAGGACTGCCAGCAACTTGCAGTTAGTGTAAACAAAATCTGGTCATTTTCCATGTAGGCACACCTTTTTCAGGTGACTTCCACGGTTTATGCTGAAGAGGATTTGTATAACTTGAGTGGAGGGTGTCAGCTAAACTTAGTCAGTAAATCTGTGATGTTGACATCTCTTAATGTCTTGCATCTGACATAATGCTGATAACACTTGATGTAGCAATTTCAGCTGTTGCAAGACCTGAGAGCTTCTGGTGTCTGTGGTGGTCTGCCCCTGTTTTGCAGGGTTGCACAGAGACTAAATGACAGATGAAATGGTACTGTCAGATACACTATCAGTCAATTCACCTTGCTTGGCTTTCAGAGCCAGGTTCTGCCAGCCTTCTTTGCATGCTTTCTGTCTATAGTTGAACGATCATCTGAGTTCATGAACTTCAGCACCGTGGGAAGCAATCACTCTGAAGATGAAATCATTTATTGTCCTGTTTGTAGGCTGACTGTATGTCCTTATTTGAAAAGAACAGGATTTCTAATACTATCTTTTAGAATTAGCTTCTGGTGGTGCAGTGCTTACTTGCCTTCCTCCTTCAAATGCGCAATATCTCTTTTATTTGTCATCATGCCACACATTAGAGATACATATACGAAAATAATCTATCAGTTCAAAGGATTTGGTTTCTGATTTATTCTTGGAATTCAAGAGGTGCATGTAGATTCATTTGCAGGTCCTGCAATTTAGGATATCCAGTCATAAGAGTGATAAACATATATTTGAAACATTTCATATATAATACAGCTCTACAGTATCTAGCAAGAACTTTTCGTTATTCTGTTGCTCAAGCAAGTGCTGTTATCCCTGATGGCAAATTAACTGCTCCTACTTATTAATTGATTGAAGTCCTTATTGAGGCAGTCTTGTACTTTCTGCTGAGATGAAGATGTTTCTGTTCCTTGATTCTGAAGTTGCTGTCTAGTCATGTGCTTCTCATCAGTCCTTGTGATCTCCTGTACAAGTACAAACTATTAGTTTTACTGTGAGCAAATAAACATTATGCTTGAGCTACCTGGGATGTTTCCTGACTAATGTTCAGGACCTGCAGTAGCAAATAGCTGGACAGAGAAGGAACATACTATCTGACTTCTTTCTCATTTGAGAATATGCTCTGAATGTGGCTATACTTGGCAAGAAAGAAGCTGTTTGGCACTGTCTGCTGTAGTTTTCTTGGACCTTCAGGAGCCTTGCTGAACCTACTGAAAACCATGAATTCATTTCTTGTGCTGTACCAGAGAGCGGCACGCTTGCAAACCTTGCATTGTGTAGTATGGGATGTGGGGAAGGAATTAATCTGTGAAAGGCTGTGCATATACCACATCCCTTGATGTAGGGTGAGCCATTTTGGTTTTGGAATTATATCCACCTTATACTGGTGGACTTGTTTTCTTCCCATTCCTATCTGAACTGAGCTTGACTGTGATAACTGAATTAGCTGTTTGCCAAGCAGTCTCTCTTCCCCAAAACAAACGTCTTTTCTTTATTGTACATGATTTACTAACAGATTTTGAGAAACTCTTTAAGTGAAATGCCTTGCAGAAGTATTCTGCATCTCTGAAGTCCTCATGTCTACATGTTTTAAAACTCAAGGTAATCATATGCTATAGCTAATCTCAAATGACCCTACTAGCAGGTCGTTGCTGTACAGATTGTGAAATCTGTACAAGGTATTCAGTGTTACTTGTGAACAGTGTAACTTTTTAAGAATGGTATGGTTTTAACTGTTCTTCAAGGGTAACGTGAGTCTTTGCTGTGTTTTCATGTTAAGGACTTACATACCTTTGGTTACTGCTAACGTATTTTAAAATTTAAATTCCCTTGTGATACTATAAACATGTTCCAGGGGAGTTGGTGTTTAACCATGAGATGGCATCTACTGAAGTCAGCTGCAGCATATTTTCAGAAAATCGTAGAATCATGTCTTAAGTGTAGCATAATGATGCTGAACTTTAAACTCTTTGAACTGTAAAATGGATCTTTTGTTTGGGGATGTACTCAGAAGACTATCGGATCTGAGCACTTAGTGGGTCTTTCAGTAGCATCATGGCAAGCATGAGGAATATATGCTTTTAACTTTCAGTATACTGGTGAGATTTAACTTTTTTATCTTAAGTCTTCATCTTAATGCATGTCTCCTCTACCCTTATTTTTTACTTCATGTCAGTGTTTAGAAACACTGCTTTTTGTTTTATATCTATTTTTGTATACTTACTTCCGTGCTTAGCATTGCCTTGTATGTAAAGTGTATAATCCAGTTTTTCAGTCTGAGAAAGCGTATACAGGTAAGGAATAGGGAATTGCTTTGAGGAGTAATCTGCAGCAGAGGACAGTACATTGTAGACTACAAGACCAGGCTAAAATAGTGCCTTTGTAAAAGTGCTCTGTATAAGTAGAGCAATCTTTTGAGGTAACTCTGAGGACACTTGTACTTCTGGTAGATATTTTTAAGATTCAGATCTACAGTGTTATGTCTGTGTTTGAGGAGTTATCTGTAGATAATAATCTTGAGGTTAAAAATTCACCCTTGTCAAGGGAAGAAAAAGCCCAGATTTCAAAGTGGTACACAAGCATGGCAAGAATACTATTGAATCAGTATGCAGTAAGTGTATTGAAATCTATCTCTTCACTAGAAGGTAACCATGTAAAAGATTGAGCTGTGTAATGGTGTTACTGTCTTGAACTTGGGCCACTGAAATCGCATTTATATTTTGCTTTCTTTTCATGTAGTCTAATACACTTAATTATCCAAATCTGTATCGGACAACTAAATATAAAATGAATATGCAGGATATGCCTTCACCCTGCTTATTATGCTATGTTAGTGAAATCTTGACAAGATGTGTTGGCTGTCATGTTGCAGCTGCTTGTAGTGCTAGCAAACTGATAGGCAGCCGGGTTAGAATGTGGCTATTGCTCAAATCATTATTACGCTATAAATAGGAGAATTCCATAAAAATATGCAAGATGTTCACCTTTCCCAAAAGACTGAAAATGCTACTTCTGTAACGTGGCTGGCCATAACAATCAGAACAGCATAATGGAAGAAAAAAATGTGCATGTTAAAACATTGGGATTAATGATTTTGAAATGTGTTGGTTTATATGTGGTTTGTTTTTAATGGTGTTTGTTATATTTAGCCATATCCAGAAGATCCAGCAGTGTACAAACCACTCTCCCAGGAAGAGCTGCAAAGGATAAAAAATGAAAAGAAACAGAAACAAAATGAGAGGAAACAGAAGATATCAGAGAATCGCAAACATTTGGCCAGCGTACGGGTTGTACAAAAGAACCTTGTCTTCGTGGTAGGGCTATCTCAGCGCCTAGCAGACCCAGAGGTGAGTGGTTCACACTTGCAGATCTTTCTCCTAACTTACTGTCAAAGAACCATTGCAATACCGTTGTGCCTACCCTTGTCTGGCTCCTGGTGGGTATAAAATGAAGCAGCGTTGAAAAGATTCACTGCTTCTGAGGCTCCCTCTCGTTAAGGGAACTTACTCAGCTTCCTATTCCAAAATAGCCTCAGTAAGTGTTTGTGTTTGCTTTTGGGAGTACAGATGCTCTATTTTTTTTAATTATTTTTTTTTTTTAAGAAAGTTGTTCTTTGTTTAAAAATGGTTTCTGGTTAAGCTAAAAATAAGTTTAAGAACTTTTCAGGTGCTCCTTTTCCTAGGTGGAATCTGTTGGCTCTATACAGCTGTGTCATGCACCACCAATTCTAAAACGGGAGCTTGATTGGATTATAAAGAGCAAATATAAAGTGTAGCACAAACCCATAGGGACATAAGAAAAAAGCCAGCATCTGAAGTGTAACTAGGAAAGATAATAAGGGTGGTGTCAGTTGAGGGAAGAGTGTTAATAGGAGGAAGATCCAGGACAGAGTTGGCTTGCTACTCTGCGTCATCAAAAAGAAGCTTTTGGTTTGGAAGACTGTTTAAAATGTTTTATTAACTTCCATCATCAGTCATCTGCATGTGGCTGATGGAATTAGGGCTAATGAGTAAAAGTACCTTGAATTAGAATATGAAGGGAATGCACTATGGGGTATGATATATGTCATCAAAACTACTGTGCCAAGTTAAATTCACTTAAGATTGGACTAAATTGTCTGGAGAAATATCAACTAGAAGTGGCAGTTTCTGAGGACTTGCAGCATATGGTCTGCGTTTCGGTAGACTGGGAAAGAACAAAAGTAAAAAGCTGCTTTTAGTTGAAGGGGGAAAAAAGAGGGGATATGAAGGGAAGAGAAAAATATAAGTTAAACTCATCTGATGTGTAGCATTTCAGTTTCTACAAGAATATAGCAACAAGTATTTGCAAGCAATTGTCAACACTGGCTTGTTGCTGTTACTGAAAAATATATTGTTTCTTTGTCCAAATAGAGGATTTCTGAGAGAAATAATAATATGTACAGTTAAATTTTAATTTAACTGCAGATAATTCCATGCTGGATACATGAAGTTATTAGAAGTAGGTTTATTGGTGTAGCAAGGTGCTGAGGGTCTGGAGCTGTACTAGGTTTGGTGGTAGCAGTATTCTCACTGACATAACCAGAAGATAATGTGTCCTTACTGAATATTGCCTATTGCAGCAAGATGACTTAATTTCCAAGAAACCTAGCTTGAAAGAGAGAAATGGGCTAAAAAAAAAAAAGTATTCAATATGTTCAGTTTAAGTTTTCTACTTAAGCAGGCAAAAAACTCCTCCACAAATAAAGATGACTTGGAAGGGGAGATAGGCTGCTCTTTGCTGATTCTGCATCATTATGATCTGTGGATCATAATGGAGTACAGGTAGATACACTTCTGCTGGCATGCTCTTGTAAAAAGTGTGAAGGCCACACTGCCATATCTTAGTAGGAGTATAATCTGCAAGATACTTGAAGAAACTCTTCTATTCTTCTGTGTTACTCAGCATTATCAGTCTTCTCTGCAGTGATGCATGAGGGTGGGTGTAGGATCTGTCAAGAAGAATTTAGATCAAGTGAAGTCAGAAGAAATCAGTGGGTGACTGGTTATAGTTCCACAGAATGTTCCAAGTGTGATTAATTTTGTTAAATCTTGAGGATGTTGATGCTCCCTTGAGAAGGGGAGACAAGGTGGTTCATTAAAGAAGTTCTTGGTTCAGTACCGTTTAACTGTACTATCCAATGTTAATATGGAAGACAGAGCTGGGGAAACCAGTCTTCCTTTTTAACCTTGCAGGTTATTGTCTACAGCTAGAAACACCCATAGTTTATTTAACTTCATTTTAGTTCAGCACTTCTGCACCTCCTTACCTCATGGGGGTAGAAAAGAAGTCTTTTGGTACAAAATGCATCAGATATATTGCCAATTCCATTGATCCACAGGTAATCATTATTCAGCAGAGTTGCGTAACATGCTGGAAATGTTCCTGTTTTGCACAGGATCCCTAGATGGTGTGTTAGTAATGGCTGATGCAGGGAAGGGCAAGACAGGAGTATTTTTTTTTTCTTCAGGGATGTGATATTCACTCATTTATTTCAGCATGATGTAGATTCTGAAATGTTTTTTTCTTGCCCCTGGGAAGTGTCGTATATTGTCTTCCTGTACTTGGTCTGGTCATCTGAAAACTTGAGGCTATCTTGAGCTGTTTGGTTTAATATTTCTCTACAGAGTGGGGCAAGTGAACCAAGATTTAGCATCTTATTCCTAGCAGTTAATATATTTGAATGAAAGTTTAGGGTGGTTATTTATTTTAAAACTGGAATTAATATAATTTTTTTTTCTCTGAAATTATAAAATACACGTATTTCCTGCTGAATTGGATTTATTATGCCAGAGTAGGGTTTGGGTAATCTAAATACCCAAAGAAATTTAAAAAATACAACATAAAATGTTGACTATCTCTCATTTAAGTTCTTTACTGCAGTTGCAGCTTATTCTGTATTGCAAATAACTGTTTTACATTAGAAGACAAAACTACATGCTCTCCCCTTTGTAGAAGAGACCTGTTTTTATTAGTTAAAGGCTTTAGTTGAACATTTAGAGAAGAGTAAGTACAGCCCTGTATGAATTAATTTCCCAACATACCACTTTGATTTTCTTTCCTTGTAGGTTTTGAAACGACCAGAATATTTCGGGAAGTTTGGTAAAATACATAAAGTTGTCATTAATAACAGCACATCATATGCAGGCTCACAGGTAAGCCAGAGGCCCTTGTGATTTTATTTATTCCTTTAGAGAAAATGCACGTGTGCCGAGTGAATCTGAGGCTCCCTATTTCTGATTAAGCAATAGGTTAAAGAAGTAAAAACGAAACAAAAAAACAGCATTGCAAAAATCAAATTATTGTGAAGTTACTGAGGCATTGTCCAACCAAACTCTCAAAGTTGGATATAAGATGCAGTGTAAAAAGATGGAAAAACTGGGAGACAGGATGAGAACCTTCAAAGAAGCAGCAATGTGGCATTTATTCACTAATCTGCTTTTCAAGGATAAAATACCTTTATTTTTAGAACTTTCAGGCAGCGTGTTGTTGCAGTTTTTTTCTTTTCCCCATTCTTTATGCATCAGATCTAAATTTTTATGACTTCTGCCATTTTTTGTTAGATTTTGAGTATGCTAGTCTAAGTGAGCTGCTAAAAGGCAACTTTATTTTCAGATCTTTTGGGGGGAGGGAATAAAATAAATATAATATGTTTTCTTTCTAGGGTCCAAGTGCCAGCGCATATGTAACCTACATCCGGTCAGAAGATGCTCTCAGAGCCATACA
>JANHGB010010765.1:5846-18906 GCA_026283785.1 Coracopsis vasa
TCTATTTAACACATAAAAGGAGTAAAGCTACACTAATGAGAGCCTCAACTAAACATTTGCTTTGAAAAGCTGTTTCTCCATTACACACAACCTCTGAACAAACAACGTGAACAGAGGGGTTAGTGCATGTGTGTGGGTTTCAGGATTTAACTGGGTGATATTATTTCCCGAAATGGCATAAACTGCACTTGCTTTAGAAACTTCTCACAACCCAGACAGTTCCATGGCCTTCCAGGCAAGCATCTTCTGCTATTACTGCTGGGTAGCGAGGAGGAAGCGCTCGATCGCGCACCTTTCCTGACTACGTTTTCATGTTTTACCACTGGCTGTGCTCACTCTGCTTTGCTCAGAGACACTGATTTGCCTCTACCCCAAATGAGCCCTGAGCTCAACAGATGAATGCGAACCACAGGACACTTAGCAGAACCACCACACAATGCTTCCCTTGGAGTTCAAACTATGGCACAGGCATAGCTCTGTGCAAAAAGGCACTCCACGTCCCAGGAGTTCCACATGCAGCCGTTGAGGTTAAAGCTAAAATCCATGTCTGTGTAAAGACAGACATATATCCTGTACAGAGAAAATATGTAAGACATGTATAGCTATTTTAGATCTTTCGCTCTTCAACACCTAATGGAAAGGATTTAAACACAACCATGCTCTCTAACACCATTTCTGACATAGGGAATTGGCTTTGGCACCTGCAGGATGAGCAGTTCCTGCAGCTGTACCGCAGGAAACACACACCTTCCAACAGGAGGAAATGGATCTTAAGAAAACAACCAAAAGAATTCCCACTTTGTGCCTCTTCCATACTTTGAAATCAGAAGCGCTCCTATGCTGGAACAGATTAAAGTCACTGTGACCATTATAGGTCTAAACATGGAATCTGCATTCTGAAATTCAGGCACTTTCTTCATCGCTGTAAAACTAAACGGGATTTTTGTGAGGTTTTCCTCTCCCTTTAACGAGAACGCTGTTTCAGCTGCAGATTCCCCATTGTGGGTCAGAATTACAGCCACAGTGGTCAGGAGTGATAGCAGAACTGAAATCTTTAGGTAGGAACAAAACGTAAAGCATTCTTCACGGGTTCAGGCCGCTGCTCCCGTTGCTGTTAACAGCGGCTGCGGCTTGGTAGGGGGCAGCAGAGCCCGCTGCAGGTGAGGCAAATGCATCCAAACACAGCAAGAAAAACCACCCTCACGTTGTTCCTTTCTAGACCTTAACCCTGCTCTCCAGCACAAAGGTGGTCAACAAGAGATCCGGGCAGTCACACATCAGATCTCTTAGGATTAGGTCTCCTTTCTTTCCTAACTCCCTGCTTCCATGGCAGCTCTTGCAATGGCTAAGGAACGGGGCTGTGTACTCTGCTGGAAAGAGGAGTTCAGATGAAAGAACTCACTTCAAGACAGTAACAACCTCAGGTGTTAAATACAAAACTGCATTAAGCTTCTAAAGAAAGCATTAATGGTAAATACATACTATCAACATTGTGCATTTCATCTCTATCTCAAAGCCTTTCATGTAAGTTGCTAAACATAACTATTCAGGATTTATACATGGAAACACCGCAGTGCTAACATTCACCAAGTGAGTCAGTGACAGGAACAAGCACAGACAGACAAGTTCTGCTCCTAATGTGGTGCTGCAGCCAGCAGATCGTGATACTTCATTCACTAAACGGTTGAGTCAGCACAGACAGTTTATCGGCTTTAAAGGCCAAATCGCTCTTTGTGTAAATGAGAATAATGCTCCTCATTTCAGCAGATGCACAACTGCACACAGGAGGGCTCAGTCTGGCCCTGTTTAGCTGATATCAAGCAGAAACACAAATGCATGTTTCACTTTCCAGGTCAGAGGGGGGTGACGACAGGCTCAAGAGTTGCAGTGCAGAGATGAAGGAGTAATCAGCTGAGATATCCTCATTGCACAGAAATGCAGAAGGATTTCTGTTGACATCATCTTTGTTGAGAGCACAAAGATAGTGATGAACACGCATTTGAGGCATTTTCCCTTTCTAAGTAATTTCAGGCTGGCAGGTCTCCTTTAGATGCATGCTGGCTGCATCACAATGAAGGCCTTCTCCAGTAATACTTTATACCAACGTAATCCAATTAAAAGGAACTTAATTGGTGTGCAACATTCCCTACAATTTCAACATTTTAAAAATGAATAGTCTCAGTAAGTACCAGATGGTGACATGCACTAATTAATCAGGCCTGCTCAATGAATGAGCATATTAAAATGAATGCACCTATTAGACATGTGTTTTCAATGCTGCATCCTGCAAAAGAGCTCCCCTTAAATGAATGCCTGCTATATTACAGAGCAACATGCACAAGTGTGCATTTCATCATTTGTACTGTAACACTATCACTTTGATCTCTTCTTAGATCTCCCGATACTTGGGACATACTTCCTTTTGTTTGTCCTCCTCCAGTGAAAAGGCATTTAGCTTTAGCATTGCTATCCATGAAAGCAGGCCTGTAGGTTTTATGCTGCAGAATAAATTGCATTGATCAGCCTTCTTATCAGACACCTGTCCATTAAATTGCTACTGAAGAACCTAGAAACCTCTCCCCATTGACAGGCATGTCCTCAGACTGAAAACAGCAGCAGTGGGAATCCAACCTTCGTTTCCTAGGTAGGAATGCCCAAACACCACAAAACCACTATGGCTTCGTGGGTTTGTCTAAAGCACTTACAGAGATCTGGACACTCAGTGATCATCATAAACAGCAGTACAAGACTAACGTAACAAGAACAAAGCGATGGTTATTCTTTGCCAGCATCTGATTTCTGTTGCTTTTAAACTTTAATACTATTGTAAACATTTTAAGAGACCTTTTGGAAAACCTGGAATGCTCTAACTTCACACATAACATCCTGCCTGGGTGGCAATGGGCAAAGAAATGCTCCATCTTCCTGTGTGTCAACTTACTGACGCAGGGCTGCTGAGCCATCTACCCCAGGTAACCGGGCCCACGAAGGAATGGGACGTGCTCATTAGGGGATATTTTGTCCTTCATGCCATAAAAAATTAATGTCTCCTGAAATTTTACATCATTTGTCTCACTTTGAAAAGAAGCAGCCCCCAAGTGCAGCTGACTGCAGCATCTATTAGATGTACAGAATCATAGAACAGGTAAGGTAGGAAAGGACCCTAAGATCATGAAATCCAGTGCTGCACAGCCAAAGAAGTCATAGTCCCAGTTTGAAGGCATGTGGAGAAGCACACTTGTTTGCATTCAGTACCCGGGAGCACTGTGCTTTGAGCAATCCTGCAGCAGTTACTAATGGCATGTAAATTGAGCAAGAAGAAAAGAGAGAAAGATGCTATATGGTACCAGAGTTTGGAAATCAAATCTAATGTATCGACATAAAAACACGTGAGCGGTGCCCTCGGAGATCTCTGAGCACTTCACAAAGTTAAATGAGCATTTTCCAGTACAGACTTTTGTAGAGAGGAGCAGTGACTCACAGTCTGGTGGAAGATCAAGACACAGACTCTTAAGTGTGATGCCCAGTTCAGTCCCAGCACTTACTTCACATGAGTTACGCCAGGAAACAACTGTGAAAGTACATCATGGCAAACAGCGTCACGGACTGCCGCAGCTCTCTCCTCAAAGTGGACTAATATTCACTAAACACCAGAGCATTGTTGTAACAGGCCAGAACTGTGCCTGTGGCAGACAGCACAGATGGAAATTTCCATAAATGCTAAGCATGATCATTGCTGTTAAAAAAGCAAAGTTCTCTCTTGTTGAAGACAGGTTGAGGGTTTTTAACACCCAGTCAGAACCGAGTGCCCTGGTAACTGTCCAGCGCCATAAAATGACAGCTCTGCAGAAAATACAATGAATCTGCAGTGATATTGAGCAATGACCCAGAGTGAAAAGCTGCCAACTTACTTTAGAACCTCTCTTCAGCACCGTGTTGTTGTGCTACTGAGATTGAAAGGGTATGATGGATGGAGAGGACAACAGAATCACTTCTACCCGAAGGACTGAGAGAAAACCTAGCTGCAAACTTGCTACAAGACAGCATGAAACAAAATCAGGAAACAACTTAAAACCAGAAATAGTTGCAAGCTCACACACTCTATTTTCTCTCCTTAAAAAGAGTTTAAATTACATAAACATTTCATAAAACTGAGTGAGTGAAAGAAACCCTTGAATATGTTTGGGGTTTTTTACCTAAAACTTGTCAGAATAAAACATGATAGAGATAACCAACGAACTGGAGCAAAACCTGCCTAGGGCTACACAATCTGTAACGCTTCAGAAGAAAACAGGCATTTCTTTCCAATTTACCTAACCCAAAGAGGTAATGCCACAGAGCAGGGGAAAGGCAAGAAATATCCTCAGGATCTGCCCAGCTAATCTGATTAGATTCTGCATCACTATATGGAGAACACAAGAAACAATAATAAGGACAAGCTCTCATAGCTGGTGTCGAGGCCCAACAGACCAGCCAAGGCATGTACCTGAACATGAACTCTTCTGAGTTTCAATCATTAGAAGAGGTTCTTAGTTCTTAACTGGAGAAAACTATTTAAAATATATATTTTATTTTTTTTTTCCTTTTGCAAAAAAATAACCATCATTTGGCATTAACAGATTTGCAGTGACCACATATGCTCATATTACAGTGACCATTCAGACAAGCTGCACAGTACATTCTTTAGGGGTGCTTTTTACTTGCAGAGAAAATTAGCTTTCATTTTGTACTTTTTTAACAGACCCCCCCATAAGATAAACCAGACTTCGGAGCAGTGTGGGTTTACCTTCATTCCTGAAAAAGGCTGTGTACAACATTCCAGGCTCTAGCAGCACATTAAGGGTAAGCGCATCAGCTGACAGGAGCAAGCATGATAGTAATGATAATGAAGAAAAATCCCCAATCTGAGCACATTTAAGTTTCCCCCAACACTATTTAAGCAAAATGATGAGAATTAAGCCCTTCACAACGTATTCAAATTGCACTGCTATGCCTGTGCCTTGACCAATCGAATTACCTTGGATTTACCTCTCCCGGGCTCACTTGAAATCCTGCCCTTTGATCTTTTCTGTTTGTTGTTTAAGCACATGAAAACATGCAGAAGAATAAACTTCACCAAACCTTTACTGAACCTCTCCAGTGTGCGTTCACAACAAACAAAATAGGAATACCTGAAAACTATTATACTGCTTCTGTAGTTGCAAACCCCAGTAATGGCTGTGGTTAGCCTTCTGCTGAGCACAGCTTGAGCGTGAAGTAAGTGTGCATCATCATTGTATTATTGAATCCATCAATTCTGCAACTTCAGTTTACTTAAAACTCTCCCTGAGACTACTGCAACCTCTGGCTCCAGATATCCTTATGCTGAACCCCTGATGCAGCAAAACCCACAATTGCCATAAATATACCAGTTTCAGTTTAGCAAAGTTAACTTGTGGATAGCAAAACACCAAATAGTATCAGAAAGGATATGAAGGATCTTACTGCAAAGTTGCCAAAGGCAAACAAACTCTCTAGGATCAGAAGCAGGCAACTTAGGAGGGAACTATGGATTGCAGCGGTGTAAGAGGTCAGCTACACTGTAGAAGATAAAACCCACTGCACAGAAACCAGTTCTCCCCATTGGACTCAACCCCCTCTACAAGAGCCTTATGAATTGTTGAATAAGGACTTGAGAGAAATCAGTTCAAAACTAAAACCCCATCAGCCATTATAAAAAATGGAGATATTAAGAATAAATGATGAATGAAGACCAACAGCAGTAGGGTTGGACTGCGTAAAGCCAAGCACTGTGGAGAAACCCGAGAGCCATGTGGCTGAGCTACACATAGAATTGTGGGGTCCCTTATTGGAACCAGGCATCAGAACGCTTCTTTATCAAAACCTCTGTGAAGGAAACCTGCTCTTCCTCCTACCAAACACTGAAATAATGGGCAAAAGAGAAATGGCACAGTTTTATTTGTAGTTTTTAAGAAGTTCTCACAACTGCTCACTACAGGACATGCAAATGGTACAACAGAATACACAAGGCAACCAACAGATCACATGCTTTCACTGTAAGAAAATCAGTGACGTGATTTACTGAATATTGTGTTCAGTTCTATGTACAACACGTCAAGAAGAAATGCATCCACCACAAAAACATCTTAAGGGATGAAAAGCTTTCTGTATTAAGTGAAATAAAAAGATTAGATAGTTTAGTTCAGGACTGAGACAAGTAAAACAATATTAAATGATGCATCACATAAAGAAGATAGACGGTGTGTTTCCATTTAGTGTCTATCTCAAAAAAAAGAGCAGCAAACCCAATGTAGCATATTTAAATTAGTAAAAAGAAAATTCCTCCATATAAAGTGCTTTCTGATCCAAGCTGGCACTGAGATCAAGAGATCAGCTGGATTAGCAAAAACAACTAGATGCTTATATATAGGATGAGACACTGAGAGCTGTATTAGGTGGGCTGAACACAAAGCTTCCACTTGCAGTGCTTACCCAAAACATCAACTGTTTGAATTGAGAAGAAAACTTGCTCATTCCCACTATTCTTCTATTGTCTATGCCAGGTGTTTGGGCAGCGCGAAGGCCCTGGTGCCAGTGCAGAGCCACCACTGCCTGGTGCCACGCTGCCTGCAAGGGACCAACCAGCCGTCAGCCTCCTCATGCTCCCACATCCCATCTCCTGCTTCACCAGAGATGCACCAAAGAACCACAGAGCACAAGAAGTTCCCTTACAGATTCCAGGTCTATACTCTTCCATCCAACCTGCATTACCCTTGTCCCTTCCCACTCTGTATGGCATGTCCCTCTTGTTCAGGATTTTACCTATGTAAGCCCTCCTCTGGCAAGGCCCTTCTGAAAATCAATCCCTTTGATAACAACAGGATTCTGTTTTCTCCTTTTTATCTAAGCCTCCTCTTCACTGTCATTGGTTTTAGTTTAACAGAGCAAAATAGCTAAATGGTGAAATATCACGAGTATCTCATTATCTCCTAAAGCCCTTCTCTCCTCCTCCCACACTTAGTTTTATCACACTTGTGCCAGGCTCATACCTCAGCCCTGGAACCATCCTTGTGTTCAATTTGACTCTTTATGACTATACTATCACATTTCACATTGGGCAACTGGGATCTCGGGCTATGAACTGCTTGGGCCAACTGACTGTCTCCTATGCTAGCACATCTAGCAATGATCCTTGCAAATCCACAGCGATGCATAAGGTGATGGCAACTGCAGAGGTGAGGAAGACAGATGGAAGCCTTACAAAAGATGAGAGCTGTTTGGATGTTGTCATGCTACAAGATAGAAAAATCAGGAGAAGATGACAAAGGGGTTTCTCTACAACTAACCTAACCAATTTAACTGTTGAAGAGGCATATGTTACTAGCTTATGGTGGGAAATACAAAGGAAAATGAGCCACATGCTGATATCTCATTTGCTTCTGGGTGGAGCAAGTGCCTGGAAAGGGCTCAAATCTCTTTAAAAACTCCTTCAGTTTCCCATTCCACAGCAACCATCTCCTCCCACTGCCTTTCACCCGGTGCAGTCATTTTGCCTTGTTCCTTGCATCTATGATCAAAGACAGACGTTCTAATTGGAAGATCTCTCTGATAATCTTGAGAAACTGGCTACAGGTAAGTTTTTGGCCATCAAAGCTGGTTCATGCAGCTTATTCTCACTCAGGCCACTCTTCTAATTAGCGTGTCATTAATTCAGCCCAGTCAGCCGCTTTACCAGGCATGATGAATGCAGTCACAGACCACAGCAGTGAGATGAGCGATGAGCTGGAAGGCAGAAGGTTCACGCTATTACGGTTTACTAGTGTTGGAAGTTAAAAAGAAAACAACAACAATGGTTTACAACACATATTCTTGGACAGAAAGTCCTTAGGCACTGCCTAGAATCCATCCCCATAACATGGGAAGCCACCACTGATGAGAAAGCATTAGGTAAAAAGCACCACCATAGGTGAAAGTCATTAAAGGAGTTGGCAGATACTGAACTGGGGTGCTTGTAGCATTCATGATAAACAAGAACTGGTTTGTTACTTATTCTGATCAGTGAGTGATGTGCCTGACCATCTTTTAGGATAACACACCCCAGGACACCAGGATTGTGCTCTCTGTGCTTTCTCTATGCATTACCCTGCACAGCTTTCCACCACACAATGCTGTGTTGGAATCCAAAAGGAAACGTAACAGAAAATCTGAATTGGTTTTTATCTTTACATTCAGTGACTGGTTTTGGTTTTCATTTTCAAAGAGAGATGTTTAAACTCATCAGCTATGAAAACCACTGTAATTCTTACCCAGGGCTGTGAGACAAGGAAAGCGAAAGAATGAATCGCCTACTGCTTCTGAGAAAGCCTTCTTCTTGCAGGCAACACCTCCCCTAAGGATCAATGTGCTTTGTGGGCAGCAAGAGCATCCAGCCCCTTAAAAGCCAGAGGTGGCTTTTCGAGCAACCCAAAGTAGGGCCTGGCACACGTCCCCCCACTCCCACAGCCCCTTCTGCTCCCAGCACCCCTGTGAGCCCACGGTGCCCTCGAAGCTGTTCCCTCCAGCTACAGAGACCAGAGCCGCGCTGTCAGAGCACTCACGGACTCATTAACAGAGCGCTGATTACACTTGAAAATCACAAGCTTGCAAACCTTACACAT
This sequence comes from Coracopsis vasa, assembly GCA_026283785.1. Classification (NCBI taxonomy): domain Eukaryota; kingdom Metazoa; phylum Chordata; class Aves; order Psittaciformes; family Psittacidae; genus Coracopsis; species Coracopsis vasa. The sequence continues at coordinate 14,504 of JANHGB010010765.1, forward strand.
GTCAGGACCCAGTATGAACCACCAACTCTGCTGTCGCACTGTGAGCAAGCTCTAGGAAAGGAAAGAAAATCAACAGACATGTTTGTTTGCAGAAGCAGCACTCCTAAATTCTCTTCCTTTAGCTCTTTCTCACAGACATGTTTTCCTCACAGGAGCTGACTGACAAGCACGCATTTTGCTACTTGTGCTCAATAGAATCCTGAAGAGCAAAGCTTTTTCTCTCCAGAAAAAACAGAGTGTGAATTTTCTAGTCTTGGACTGCTAAAATGACTCAATCTACAGGGACCTGAAGGTAGAAGCACAATCACACCCATTGGATTCTTTTCCAACAAGGCTTTTATGACAATGTACTTTATTAGCACACAGCTCTGCTAAGAGTCCATCACTGTATGGGAATGGACTTCACAATTGGGCAATTGCGTTCTGTTGCTACCAACCTGAATAAAATACAGAAGGCTGCTATTGCCTGCCCTCGTGGAGGGTCTAGAGGGAGGTTTTTTCCTGCTGCATGCAACACATATGCAACAATGTGAGTTGAACTAAACTAAACAGTGATAAGAACTAGTCTAAGAGAAACGGAGAGACCAAGACCTACTCCCCTATCCACGTAAGCAGCAAGTTGCAAGGCAGCAGCAATACCCTTCCCATGGCTCCCTGCTGAGGTCCTGGGCTCAGTCTTTAGAGACAGGCCAGAGATAAATATCAATACTCCATCAAATGAGGAAAACTGCTCAGGAATCTAAGTCATGCTTCCCCAATACTGCTTCATCAACACTATGCACAAGAAGGTGATGTGCATACCAGGACTCACAGGTACGGTCCACAGAAGAGACTAAATGCTCACTGTAGTACTTAATCTTGCAATTTATACAGGAAAAGAAAATCTGTACAGCAGACTTCAAAGTTATGGGCTCAAACTCAGCTTAATAACACATAATGGCATATGTTATGGATATTTAAACAGTACATGGGATCCCAACTGTTAGTGAAATCATGAACTGCGATGGTAATTACAGAGCTACGCAATGCAGTGTTACTCATTACTCGTTTATGCAACACAGTGTTACTCCTGACCCCATACTTCAGTAGTACTATTGGTTCTACTTTGCCTTTTCTAATAAAAAGGGCAAATTGAGCTTTTAGTCTTGTCTGTAACACAAGCAGCTCACACCTTTAATGACTGGTGACCCTTGCTCTCCAAAAGACAACACAGCATTCCTGGAGCTTCATACCAGTGACAAACACAATGGAAACAACCCCTTCCTACTCTTGAAATAGATTCCTCTGCATGTGGAGTCCAGGCACTCTCCTTTTCAGTCCTGAACTCATGCTAACGGGGTGGTCGTGACTTGCACAAGCTTGAGGGTCTTCACTTCTCTCAGTGGAGTCAGGCAAGCCTGGCCTAAACTCTTTGTTCCCACTTTACAATTGCCCATAATAAATACAAGTTATTTGCTCAAGCCTTTGTTCGGTGCAATCAGTGAGCACCTCTGCCTGCAGGCTTCCTGCTCGCTCCCTTCAAACTACTCCTGAAAAAACCTTGACTCATTTTAGGCAAAGATTAACCCACAGCATTCCATGCTACCTCAGTAACAACCTCCTACTTACAATCAGTTTCAGACCTACCACCTATAGCCAGGCCTAATCCACATAACATACACTGCATTGTCATCACTGCAGTTTCTTAATACCATATCAAGAATGAAATTAAAACATACAGTATTTAAAAGCTCATTTAGCCTTTTCTATACTTGTTAATGAAGAGATACCTGTTCACAGCTCACTAAAACTCAGCATCTGGAAAGAAGGTATGCACAGGCCTGAGGAAGGACACATGGTTTTGCAAATGCCTTATTTTAAAGCTGTTTTCAAAAGCAGAGCTCTTGGTTTGCAATAGCACAGGGCAGATATTCCATAGAAAAACCCACTCCGAGTAATTTGCATGAAAAAGTCAAGGCTTAATTTTTCAGATCTCCACAGAGATTTGCAGAAATGTTTTTTGGCATCACCAGAAAATGAATCCTCCTCACGCCACCTCCCAGGGCTGTTTTAGGTGACTCCTACTCAAATCATTTCTCATGTAACAATCACTTGTCAGCTTTTTTAACTCAGCTGTTCTAAAAAGCCTTTTGTTGAAGGCAAGGATGTTAACACTGATCCCAAAGCTTTAATTTTCATAGAAATTGCTGTATGTCAAACTCGATAAAGGCAGCAGAACCGTGCTTGGATGCCACAATGCAGTACGTAAAAAAAGAAATCATGAAAGTCAATAGTAGGAGATTTATCAGCTGCTTATCACATCTGAATGGACTTGCAGGGCTTGGCCCCTCTGCTGCTCCATACAAATTCACTGGGAAACTGAAGCAGATTTGCTCTGCACTGTGCAGGTTTCCAAAATTCATATGAATACCAAAGGTTTTGCTACATAAAAGTATTTTTTCTCCTTTTTTCTGCAGAGAGCAAAATAGTTTCCTTACTGTCGTATGGCATTGAAGGAACAGTAAGACTGGAGAGAAATGTGGAAGGCCACACAGAAACTAAGGGCATTTCTCAGAACAGGTTGGTTATAAAGAGCAGCTTCATATAACCTCTTATTTACCTTCACCTCTGGCTCTGCCAAAGCAAGATGCTGCCCTATGGTCCCCCTTGCAGTAGACCCTAGGTCTCTTCAACCTGCAGGTGCCAGGATGCAGCATCAGAGCCCATCACAGCGGTGCTTCTGCTCCTGATTGTCCCTCTGCTGCCAACCCCAGTGCACTTTGCCAAGTGCAGCTCAGTACCAAGCTCCTGCACTGCTGCTCCAGCACAGAATGCTTCCAAGTCTGAGGTTATTCAACATGATTAATGAAAGGATGGGTTCGTAATGCTAATTACCATTGTGTAGTCAGAAGATAGACTGCAGGCCTGTATCTCTCACATCCTATGTTAAATTTGTTCGCCAGACATAAAAACTGGTACATTAACCATGGCTTATTTCCACATTTCTCTTCTCAGAGAAGGCTGGCTGAATTGTAATGCACAGAGATAGGCTGAAACACTCAGCAGATGATTTTGCTTAAATCTCAAGTAAGACAAATTAGACAAGATCTTCAATCACTGCCTTAGGATGTGTGGGCGATGGATTACATTTTACAAGGAACAGCATTTGGGAAGATTCAGTTTTCACTCTTCAGCCACTGTACTCTTTTAATTACATGCTAAAAGTTGGAGAAAGAAGAACTGGAAAGGAAAAGAGCAGAAGACAGACTTCACAGAGATAATGAGATGGCTGCTTGCTGAAAGCAGGCAACATCATCTTTAATGTCCGCAGTGCTGGGCTCAGGAAAGGAAAAAGCAAATTCCTCACACTGCCCAGTGCCTTCTCCTTCAGCAATGGGCCCTTCTGCATTAACCAGTTTTAAGATATGAAGCCCTAGCAGCAAGTTCACTGCTTGAGTGAGGGGTTTTATTTCACAGGGTGTGAGGGAAGGCCCAGTTTGAGGCTCTGTAAAAGGAAGGAGATTAATTCTGCTTCAAATCTCTGTGAACCCTTAATAGAGCAGGATCCACAGACAAACGGGAGTCTCAAACGGTCCCTCCACCCTTACTGCTTGGTTTGCCTCTTCAGTTCCTGGTGCACACTTTCCTTTTACACTCTGAAAGTGTAAAGAAATGAGGAAGAGCTGTAAAACTCTTTTTTTTCAAGTCCAGTTTTAATCTTCCCAATGAAGAACGTGATGCAAAATCTCTTGCAGTTATTATTGTCCAAGGTTTGTATTCTTTTTAAGCTGTTTGAGTGGATTTGGTAAGTTACCAAGCAAATAAAACCTTTGTTTTCTTGTAGCTGCAAACACTGCATTGTTACACCAAGATTCAGCATTACTACTGCTGCTAAACATATTCAGATCACAGGGGAGTACAAGCTTTTCGCACAGTAGTAACCAAGCTGCAAACCTTGCATGCTCCAAGGTAATGTTACATGTTCATCAGGTGCCTGCCTTCAAAGTTTTGCATAGCTCAAGCACAATTGAGAGTATTATTTTCCTTCAAAACTATTTTAATAGAGAGGGATAAAGGTAATGCTGCAAGTATGCAGGTGCAATGGAAACGAAACCTGCTTGTTGGTGCTGTCTCTTTCAGTTCTCTTTTTCCAGTCATGAAAGTGATATTGAAAAGATAGACATCACTATCTGAAAGTCAAATACAGTAGTTGTGTAGAGGTTAAGGTCACATAAATAGTGCCACCTTTAAGAATTAAGAATACGCCAGTAGAGCTTGCATATCTTAGTGGCAGAGAAGCGTATATTACACATATTTATAAACGCACACAAAAGGAAGATATTTCAATGTTGGTGTCTTTCTGAGATGTACACATTGTGACCAGATAAAAGATGACAGAAAAAAGAATACTAGTAATGAATCCC
>JANHGB010010766.1:0-37350 GCA_026283785.1 Coracopsis vasa
GATGTTTTCAGTTGTGGCTTAGCAATGTTTAGTCTGACCAAGGACTTTCTGAGCCTCATGCTCTGCCAGGGAGGAGGCGAAGCCGGGAGGAAGCAGAGATAGAACACCTGACCCAGATTGGCCAAGGAGGTATTCCATACCAGAGCATGTCATGCCCAGGATGTAGAACTGGGAGTAGCTACCCAGAAGGGCTAGAGAGCACTGCCGGGGGTCAGGCATGGGGTGTCGGTCAATAGGGTGGTGAGCTGTTGTATTCTCTTCCCTTGTTATTTCCTTTATTATTATTATTATTATTATTATTATTGGTGATGGTGGTAGCAGTAGTGATTTGTGTTATACGTTAGTTAATAAACTGTTCTTATCTCAATCCATGGGAGTTGCATTCTTTTCGATTCTCATCTCCATCCCTCCGGGACCCAGGGGGGGAATAAAGGGTGGGGGGAGTGAGAGACTGCGTAGACGGGCTTAAACCACGACACCACTCAAGATCCTGATGCTGCAGGATATTCAAGGAACAGCCTAGCAGTGCCTTTTATCTTGTTTAGGTATTGACAATGTCTTGCAAGGGAGACTGTCTCCTGCTGAAATATCCCATTTCATAAAGACCACAAGTGGTTTTTAGAGTTATTGAAGGAGATACTGCAGTGCTAAGAATAATATTCAGAGAGACAGCTGGATGTGCTAAGTAAAGCTGAGATCAGGAGATATAACAGGAATTCAGCAATGGGCAATGAAACCGTGTGTTACATGATATTTATACCTTTCTGCAGCTCCTGTATTGCCGGTTTTACTAAGAAAAATAGACCTCCCCAAAAAAGTGCTGGGTAAGATATACCAGTGATGTGATCGCACCTGGCAATTCAAAGGATGCCACAGAAGCTGCTGCATCCAGCAAATTACAGAGGTTCCTTTGGCAGCTCTAAGCATAGGACAAGCTTTATATTGTTCTGAGATGGTTTCAGGAACTTGCTGTTCCAATCAAATCCACAGACCTCGCAACTGGTGGTGAACACAGACAGGAAATGGAGCGGGAATTCCCCCTGCTCATGAGAAAAGAAAGCTGCAGGGGCAGAAGAGAGCTAAAGCAAAGCTTCCAGCAATAGATGTTCAAGCCAATCTTAGCTGCTGGCAAGCTCAAATAATTGAAACAGGCACTTAAATGAAAGAAAATGTTAAGTATTTTTGAAAGCTTTTGGTTTCTGGAAGAGGTGCTTCATAGCCAAAAGATGGGGCCATGATAAACCGGTTCCAGTCTGCATTAGCAACCATTGTTTTATGTCTGCCTGCAATAGCCCAGAATGGCCTTCTGCAGCAAAGTGGTGCAATGTATCACTATCTTCCAATTCTTGCCCAAGCAACCAATGCTGGGAATACAGAAGTGAGCACTTTTGCTTTCCAAAAAGACTGCCAGAATAAAACATGTATTGAATGTATGTTTGACATGGCCTACTGCTAAGGAGGATCTCATGGCATAAGAACTCAAGGAAACAAGATCTATTTGACTCATGTTCCTTTGTTTTACTAGGTGACTGCAGGGAAAATACATATGAACTTGCACAAACTACATCATACCAGAGGTTACTGGTGTATAATATAAGCCTGAGATCAGCTAAGCAAAACTTTAGTAGGCTTTTGTCAGGTAAAGAAGGAAAAGTTACTATTTTCTGAAAAAAGGGTGGTCCTGTGACAAATGGATAGTTCAGACCACAAAGATATAGATCAGATACAGAGACGTGAAAACCTTTGTGTCCTGAAGAAAGTCACTTCTCTTGGTGAAGGGAAACTGGCTTTTTTAGTGTGCATCTCACCTAATCTATTGATGACATCTGTTTTAGGATGCTGAGTTTGATTGGATAAACAATGTCAAAGAGCTCTTCCTGACTTCGGAGGCTTACTGGGCATTTAACTGATAACCATGATGAGGGAGATTCACACCTCACAACCCATCTGTTCACAATAGCAGAACTAAATTCTCCTTGCCAACAATTTACATCCATAGAAACATCCCAAAGCAGTTCAGAAATGCCAAGGCAGACATATTAGAAGCCAGCAAATATGCATTAGCAATTATTTGTGGGTTTACTGCGTTCATCAGTATAACTCAGCTCCTAACAGAATCTATCACAACTATAATCTACAGGGCTGCCTGTTGTTACATAATAGGGCTTTTAGAAGGAGAAGTGAGTCCTAATTTATTTCCTTCAGGTTGCCTCATAAATTTATACATAAACACCCTTTCTAGAAACTCCCTTTCTTGACTCAGAAAGCTGGAGACTGCTTTGTATCAGTGTTATTCAGTGTGAAAGCCTAGAAATGGGATGAGAAATAGGGGAGCTAGTATCAGTCACTAATTCTGGATGATCAGCATGAAAGTGATACATAGGCTGTATCTGTCCGAAAATTGTTATCTACAAAGTGGACTCTTGAATCTGAACTAATCACCTTAAGCCCTTTCAGAATGAGAGGAGAGGAACTGTGTGCAATTTATCTCCACATAAACTAGACATTTAGAAGAAGTTAGATGGATTGGGTTCCAGATGTGCATTTCTTTTTCTTCGCTGACTGTGAAGAAAGTATAACTAACATAGGTAGAGATGTTCACACCGTACACAGCTAAAGTTAGGTGAGGTGAGTCACAGCCCGGGGTCTGACGCTGTGAGGTGTCAGAGTTTACATATTCTGTTGATTCTGGCTTTAGAGGCTAGGTGCTTCTGAGAAATCCAGAGGGCGACAAAGTGGATTAAAAGATGGAGACACCCTGGAAAAGTAACCATCTTTGAAATTGCTTGCCTTAAAAAAGCACATTAAATGTTCTTCATCTTGCAACCATTGCTATTACTAGTAGAAGGTATTTACATTTGATTGTTTGAATTAGTTAACTATATTCCCTAATCCACCCTCCTGAGGAACTTCTAGAGAGATCCCAGCATATGCATCTTCTATTTTATGTGGTGTGATTGCACTTCAGGAGGAACTTTGATCCCTCTCACCATCCACAGCAGCTCATTGCAGTACTACAAGACAGCTGGGTCAGTCTCAATTACTTCATATCAGATTCAGTTGCTTAATTGGAGACCATTCTAATGAAACTTTGTGAACTTGCAGAAAAAAATAGCCCAATTAAATATATTTTGCTTCTGAAAATGGACCCAGCATATGAACTAGCCATCTCCTTTCTCAGCAAAACTTAACAATAACTAAATGAAGCTAACATTTTCCAAGTCAACAATTCTGTAATACACAACATTTAGGTAGGGAATAAAAAAGGATTATTAGCTGACCCAGAAATTACGACCAGTGCTGAAGAAATAGCCCATTCCTAGCAAAAAGAAGGAATACAAATTGTTCAAAAGTAAAGGTGATTGAAGAACCAGACACATTCAAAAGTCTAGTTCTAAGAGAGGACATTTTTCACCAGAAGTGCTCAGTGACAAATATCATAATGCACTGATAACTGTAGATGCTATTCCATATCTGAAAAGATGCTTCTCACTCCAATCGTTAAGCAAAAGCAGGAGAAAAGTCAGGAGTTTTCTTAGTCTCTATACTGATTTCTGTGGATACAGTAGGTAGCTCGGATACACCATGGCAGAACATTTCAGATTGTGTTAGGGCTGAATTTAAACTTCGCTATTATGAAAGACAGAGAACTATCACATTTGGGTGTTCTCTTGACCCCCTCAAATAAGAGACCAATCACAAAGTGGAATTCAAACTTGTAAATTAGATGCATGAAGAAGAAGAACTGGGTGGCAGAAGTTTTAATGCGCTGGGAAACAAAATGAAAGGAATAAAGCAGATGGTCTGCAGTCTCATTCACAGCATGAAAGAGCAAAAAAGTGGACACTGGTGCAATATCTATAGTATCAAATTAACATACCCCTTATGTGGAACTGAAGCCAGGCAGCATCAAAGAACTTTTATAACAACACTACTGAACTCTCTTACCCTGCAGAAATGGGATGACTGTGTCTAAAATTGCTTATTGAAACTGTCTCTAATCATCTTCCCAGAAATTAGAAATAATTTTGGGAGTCCTGAATCACTATTCCAAGACGAGGTCTGGAAATGTTCCTGAGTCTTGTTTTATCTATGCTACAGCCAAGCGCTGGGGTAGAACCCACACCAAAACTGTGACAAGTAGTTCTGGCTCATTTAATTTCTGTTAACAAAAGGTTCATGAGAGAGAAAGCACTGATATGGTGCTGTTTGCCTGACTCAGGGGAAAGATGACTGCAGTAGGATAGAAAACCCCCTCAAAACAAATTTTTGAGAAGTGCAAACTTTCCAGGACTGAAGCTTCAAGTAACAGCTGAGAGGTTTCAAAGGAAAAACACAGCACAGCTCTACAGCAGCCTAATCCTGCTTGTCTTCTCTCCAAACTACTCCCTCTCTTCTTTCTCCAGGAAAAATTTAAAAGGCCAATGCCACCCCGGAGTCCTGAAAGTTTCATGCAAACTGCAACAGTGTTGAGTGACAGCAAGACTGGTTGCATTATGGGCTCTGAATGAATTCCTTGGTAAACATTTCCCACTTTGTCTTCCTTACAAATTGTTTACTTTAATTAGTCCAAACCTATCCAGCAGATTATTCATTCATATACTTCCTCTGAGGAGCATTTGGAAGTTAATTTCAACCACTGGGTGTAAAGATTTATATTCCTGCTTCTTGTCACCACATACTGAGGTCCTTTCTAATCCCACTCAGCCACTCCCCTTTCAGAAGGGTAAACCACCCACCTGCAGGCAAAGCACAGTGATCCCAAATTTACCTGATATTTGTGGAGCCATCATGCTTGTGGTGAGGATGCTTATTTGGATTTGCTACTGTTCACTTCAGTTGGTGGGCTGGATGACAGAAAATGTTTCCTTGTTCTTTACTGTAACTGTCTGAAACCAGAGAGAGATGATGAGCAACTGGAGATTAGCACCTTGTGACGATAAAAAAGGATCAGCAAACAGAGAGTTAAGTACATGTACGGACAGCTTCAGAAGCACCTTTTGCATTTATTTTGGTGTTTCTCTCTTCTGATTCTAAAAGGTAGATGTCAGTTTTGCTTTTGTAAATAAGCTATCTTTAAATTTCTAGGCAGGGAGCTTGCATATGCATTGTCAATATATTGCAAAGAAAAAAATCCTAAATAAATGAATATGCTTGATGGAGAACTCAGTCTTTGGAAACAGTGTACCATATAAAGGAAAGCTTCACAAGCTGAAAGAGGAAAATAAAAGAAGGATTAAATAGATTCACCCAGTTACGTTATTCCTTTCACTGGAAGCAGAATTAGTCATCAGCTGATCAGAGCTGACTGTGGGGTCTCTAACACTGCACTGTGACCTATTCATTGAATACATTCATGCTATCTGCTGAATATGATAGTATTCCCAGGAAGGTTCTGGGGAAAAGCAAAAAGCTGGAAAAGGACCATGCAGGCTGTGGTTATAATAAATGTGCCTATATACGGGCATTTCCTACCTGGTTATGAAGCCTTAATGTTCTTCATGTAAGGAAGCTACATTTTCCCAATTCGAGTGCTGGGTTTGATTAGGGTCTCACCATACCAACTCATAGAAGAGCCTTTTCCTACCTCTGACAATCCCTCATCTGAAGTGACAAAGTACACAAGCTGTCAGAGAAAACAGAGGGAAAAACTAGTGGAAATTGTTGAAGATCATAGAAACCTCCTCCCATTTTAATGTTTTACTCGCAGAGACATACCAGCTCCTAAAAGTTTGCATTAGCCCATCACACAAAACCCCCTCAATCCTGTCCAAAAGACAACAATTGCTCTTTCTGCTCCTATAGCCACGTTTCTCCTCTTCTGTTGCTATTTCGTCTGATAGTTTAGTGGCATATTTTACTTCATCCTGGTTCTCAACTCTCTATTTTATTTCTCCCTGGCCTAGTAACAGTATTGCAAGGGTCACATTTCAGTTTCATCCTTTGGAGAAGCAATGCTGATTTGCTTTCCCTTCAGATGTGAAGAAGCCCGTTTATGTTTAATATTCACTCTTCAGTCACACAGTGGCCTGCATTTAACTGCATTTTTACACATTATAAATGCACATACATTTGAAAGAATAAAATTCCGTCTATCCAATATCATTCTAAATGGAGCTGAGGTGAGCTCTTGTTTCCCTTAGCCAGCTTGACATCTGAAGATCGTGTTTAACCATTTCAGTTTTGAATTGTAGTTTTTTCACTTCCTAGCTCCCTGTGTTGGTGGCTTTCTAAGCACTTCCCAAAATAAGCACTGAGTAACCCTCCAGAAAGTGTGCTAAGGAATATAAATGTAACTCTTATCAGAGGAGAAAGGTGGCTGAAAAAGGGAATAGGCAAATTTATGAGTTCTTGTAGGGATTTGGTGTCAGATTCTATGGATGCCTGATGACCCCATTCTCTGAACTACACTGTGCAGTGCATGCTCCTCATAAACAACTGGCTCTAAGTAAAGACCCCAAAATCTGCTTTTCTTCTAGGACTTGAGTGACAATTGATCAATCTGCTACACACACATACCTCTACCTCTCATCTCCTGGAACCTTCTCATCACAGGTTGCAGCTAGTCTCTAAACATCCAGATGTCAATAGGAAGTATGGGTGACTTTGCTGTATGGGTGACTGAGTCACCCAAACTTATCAGTGGGTAGCAAGCTCAGGGGTATCTTGAAAACTCACTGGAGGGCTCAGGATTCTTTCACAAGGCTGTGGAAGGAGCACCCACAACCCTGCAATCCTTTCCCTCCTTGTCCTAGTTCTCTGTCTTCTTCACTAAAGTGAAATTTTCATGCCTAGAACAAGCTTCCACCAACCCTTCTCCAACAAGTCTCCCTATATCCACCAAGCAGTAATAATTCATAGCCTAACCTGAATGTCAGTGTCAAGTGTCTACACTCTAAGACCCTAAAGTACCAGAACAGCAGAAGATACTGGCTTTGCGTTTGGGGCAAGACACATCTTTTGGCATGGGCCCAAATATTCTGCAGCTCCTGCAGCCCTTGCAGCCCCACTGTATATGGCATAATGCTCCTTTTGTCTCCATGCGGCAGAGACAGGGATCATTTATCAAGATTCATACTACTGCAAAACTCTAACTCAGAAAAAACGACATTTTCCAAAGCAAGGCACGTTTCATTAGCCTTCTTATTCTGTGTATTTAGAGACAACTTGCTTCTGAATGGACTTTGCAAGTCTCATTCACAAGTCACAATATATGGTGAATAATTGCAATCACTCTCCACTTAATGAGACAATGGTGCTTTACTTAAAAAAAACCCAAACACATAGAACCTGTCTGCCTTTAGGTGTGTGTGGGTAAATATTCTCCAGCACTAGTTGGAAAAGAATTTATGGAGCCACATGATTTATGGACAGATCCTCTCAGATCTCCAAATCTAAGCAAAATTTCTGTTTGATCAGAAACCAAAGTAGACCCACTGCAGTGCATCAGATGGCAAAGTGGCATTGACTATTTTCTTTCAGTCCGTTTAAAGACAATGCCTCACCATGACATTGTTGGCTTTGATTTTTGAAAATAGAGAGTGTAAAGAGAATCTCTGAAAACTAGCTGACAACAGCTAGTGCCATAATCTAGCAAGCAAAGGCTGATTAGAAATCAGTGACACGGATTTCAACAAATAAAGCATGACCCAGCTTGCAGAAGAGAAACAAACCACTGAACAAGGTGACTAAGGATATGGTAGATTTACGAGCATATGAAGCCTTGAAATGAATTTGTTTTCAGTTTATGCAATTTACCACATGGCCACATCAACACTTCTCCCCCACATAAGGGAGTGGGAGAGACTGCATAGCCAAAGATAAGACTATCCATTTTGGCAGTGTGCTTACATCAGATGAAAGCTTCCTGCACCCTGAACAAGCACAGAATACTTTGTAGTATAAATAAAACTATTACTCTTGAGCAGCTTATTCATTGTGTTTGGAATTCATCCCATACAATTCTGGATGCCTGCATTTGAGGTAGTTATTGTAGGCTTCCATGGTAATTGCTGAAGGAAAAATACAGCACAACTCATAGGGCTTGGATGAATCACATCTTGGAAGTGTCTGTTTCTCTCCATTGACTGTCAAGGATGTTAAGGGTGGTTTGGAGATGTCTGCTGTATGAGTCTCACCCTTAGTGTCTCTCATGAACTAGTACCAGATACTGGTGATACTAAAGAAATTCCATGGTTGCTGATGCTTCTTAGGATCTCTGAGGTCATAACTATCCAATTCTTACAAGGTACTTCAGGTAGTTTCCTGCAAAACTTCTGCTGAATTCTGTTGTGCTGAAAGGAAGTCAGACAAAGCGCTATCTTCTGCTGATCTCACTTTGGCCATGACTTCAAGCTGGAGGCAACAATTCGATGCTTTGGGTAGATACACATAGGAACTCTCTTATAGACATGACTGGATCTTGTCCACATTGCTGCTGGGCAGCTGTTTCAGTCTGGAGTAGAGCCACCATGATCTTAATTCATTAGCTTGAAAGCAAGCCCTGCTGCAGGAAGGAAATTTGGATTTCATCCAAGCAGCACAATCCATCCTAATTTCTTAAGATGTCAAAGGGGGTTTCTCTGGAATAGATATTATGAGCATATTAAGGATGTTAAGGACAACAATATCTAGTCAGAGAGTACAGAAAATCGGAGTTGCTAAAAACCAGACCCCAGACATCTTCAATGACCTTAAAGGCGAAAAGCAACGTCTTTCCTGAACACATGGAAAAGAGGTGAGAAAAAATGAAAAAGTAAATGGCAGTTATTTCATTTTTTAATCTGTCTAAATGCAATTTCACTATGATATGAATGATAGCAGCATGAGCAGAGATTGTTACTTTAATAGGATTATTGTCAGATGCTGGCTGTATTTGTACTACAGCAATGAATTTCCTGCACTGTAGATACATTTCCATGTTTGATAAGTTACAAAGACGGCTAAATGCATTTCATTTTAGATATCAGGTTTGCAGCAGTCTCTATTTTTCTCATATTTGAAAGATTATATCTCTGGACACCTTTACCCACAAGGCTGAGATCCTGATTATAAGTTCTAAAGGCAGTTTGTTAAAAGTTTTTACAATGGTGTTGATTTACTAATATTGATCATGTGTGCATCTAAGTACCTGCCTTGAGGAACCTTTTTTACTCATTTGGATGTATCCAGAGACTGTGGCCAAATCTCTAAAGTCTTAATTTCTCTGTATTCACTTAAATCCAGTGTTTGGATGCAGACACAGGCTTTTAGGTAAGTTGGAGGAGGGCTGCAGCAGGACCCTGGGTGTTCCTTACACCTTAATATAGTTGCAAATGTACCCTTTCAAACAGGACAGAGAACCTGCCTGGTGGCTGTGGCTATCCTTCAACATGAAGTTGCAATGCTTAGCAACGGTGTTATAGAGTAAGCACCAGGAAGTAGAGTCAGATGGACTTTTTCCTCAATGCCATCTGTCACAAGAGACCATAGGAGTCATGAGAAACTGAACCTATAGATATCCAATGTAAATATGCAGTGTCTTCCTCTACACACTGCTCTCAGATTCTTTCGCAGCACCTTAGAATTGATAGTATCTCTAGTGCTAAAATCCATTTCCCTGAACTGGCAAGCTGCCAATTAATTCTTTGTAGCCTGTATTTAAGCTACAATGATTTACAGTTAAGATGTCTCAGCTAATCATAATGTAATTAATAGTCTGTAGTGCTTTTATGTCTTGGAGAAGGAAGCGTTTCATACCTAGTTTTGGCTGCACTGCAGTGATGGACTGTAGGACATCACCTTTTTTTCAAGCTATTGCCTTTTGTTTTGGAAACTGAGAATTTCAAAGAGCTTGAATGTAAATTTGACATTTTGATACATTGCTTGTTGCTGCAGCATATTCAGCTTTTAGGTAGGATAAGTAAATATAAACCAGTTGAATTTCCTTTGCTGGCACACTGTGAAATTTCCCACTAAGAATGCAGCAGACAGTATCAAAGATATTAATTCAGCAATTTTGTATGTGTACCAGAACGTGCAATCAAAAGAAACTCACTGTGCTGGGAATGGAGAGCTCTCAATTCTTACCTATTTAATGGACTGCCCTTGTAAACTGGAAGAGCCTGATGACCCCCAGTGCCAGGAGTTCTTGAGAGCAAGAGCAGAGGTGGTTTGGAAAAGCAAGAGGTGATTTCAGACAGCCACAAAAACCCTATGAGAGGCAGATTTGAACTTCAGATAGCCAGGGGGAGCAGGATGGGCTGTAGTCAGCTTTCCCTGGCAGAGCCTAAGGCAGGCAAACCTTTCACAGGAGCTGCATGTCTGCAAGACCATCCTTCGGTGGATCAGTCATGCCTCTGCTAAAATCTTCAGGGGTTTTCTCCTATAAGCAAAGCTAATTATGTCTATTTTAATCACTCACAATCCTGATGCCAAAACCACCTGTGCCTGGTAAGACCACCTGTAACACCACTGCTACCTCTTCTAGAGAGAGGGGTTTGGGGAGGCTGTAGTAGAAGGCACTCTAGGATGCTGCTAGATCCTGCTAGCACAGCTGATCTGATCCTGCTGAGAAGGGTACAAGCATTAGAGACATGTCTTGGACAACTTCATAATATCCTTTACATCATGTGGTGTCCAGGGATGCTTGGCCAGGCTTGGGGTTGGATGTGTTAGCAGAAGACAATTCTAGGCAGTGCTATAGGCTGTGGCCAGGAAAGTGATTCTTGGCAGGCACTGAAAACTAAGCTCTGGACCTTTTTAGCAAGCTTTGTTTGGAGAAGCAAGCTTAATTGCCAGGAATACCTTTCCCTGCTGTTTGATGGTTGCCCTTTGATTTAGGCAATTGTTACAGCTTCCCTACTGGTTAGGCTAGAAGGCTATCAGCTGAAATCTTGCTGCCTCATTAAAAAATGGTAAAGTGATTAAAGACTAAAGTCCCCAGAACAATTTCTTTTTTTTTTTTTTTTGAGAGCCAATTAACTGAAAATGTGTAAATAGTTTTTACATTTGTGTCTGTTAAAAGAAAAATAACTACTCAGATACTTCTTATCAAATATAAAGTATTCTGTTATGAGAGACAACTATCAAGAGATGTGGGGGTGTACATATATTTTAAAAACACAGAATAAAAAAAAACCATATTGAAACAGAAGAGAAATTAACTATTGTGTATACTAAATTCTTTTATGTTGTCATACAAAGCCAGTTGAAGCAATTCAAACAGTTTTTCCATCACAAGTCCCATAATACTGATAAGTGAAGGCCCATGAAGAGCCCTACAAATAGGTTTCACACTGAAGCTTGCATCTACAGTTGCAGTCTTCTGTCTTTGCATAAAAGTAATGATTTAGTGAGCCTTTCTTTCAAGTTGCAAAGTGAATGACCACTTTTTCATTTGACACATCTGGAGAGTACCCAATACAGTAGCTCTCTGAAAAATCATATAATATTATTCAAAAATATATTAGGAACAAATCAATTCTAGTCCATGAGTCTCTTGAAGGCTGAATTTGCCATCTGGGCTGTGGATGGTTTCATTAGTAGGTACACTGGCTCAGATGAGTCACACAGGGCCTTGTAGTTCTATTTCGGACAAATTTAGTCATTACAACAGAGAGAGATCACATCATTGAGCCTTTGACTCTCTCTGGCCTGATATGGGAAGGAAAAATATAGTTTGTGCTGTTCAAAGAAATCAGCAAGAAAGGATTTGCTCTCTAAGACTTTTTTAAGGGATTTTCTCTCTACATAAATCAGGTCTGATCTCGCTGGAGGCCTCACTACTACTTACAATGAAACCCTGACTGTTATACTGGTGACATTTCAATGAACCTGTCTCTACTTCATGAAAGTAAGTCATTGGGCACGGGCATATTCTCTGTACAGTGGTGGGTGCTATCCTTGGTGGGTTCTATCCTTCATGTAACCAGGAAGGGGACACACAACCATGGCATGGGGTGACAGTTTGAGTCACTATCTGTCAAAAGGTGTTTCATCTTCATTCTGCTGAACTGACCACGCAGGCTGGAGACTCTGATCCTGAGTTCACTTACTTGAATCAGGATTAAATTAAGCGATTATCTGAGCATTTGGTCTGTGAAGAGTTGATGGTGTTGAAGAAGGGCTCACAGATGGCAAAGTTAATCACATTATCATCTTGCCTGTAAGCAATCCCTGAAATTTTTGTGTTTTAACCGCACCAAACTTATGGAACGATTAAGTTCAGGAGGACCTTTGATTAGAAATAACAATTAGGAATACTTACAAATGCAAAGGGAATACTTCATATTTTTACAGCAAAGATGGCAGAATTACAGACTGTTTCATTATTCCAGCATGAAAAAGTTTAATTAGGATCAATTTAATTGATTGCTACAGACCCAAATTAGTAGTCTGCTAGAGCCAAAAACTTTGGTTCTCCTTTCTCATTTTTTCAAAAGCTGTGGGGTTTTCTCTCAAATGCTTAATCAATTCCTGGGCAATATTGTTAAATTTACACACTAAAAAAAAAAAGAAAGTTAAGTAATATCTGCCAAGGAAAATTAACCTTTATTTTTTTTCCTCATTTACTGTGGGTAGTTTTCTTCTCCTCTTTATTTCACTGTGATATTTTTTAACTTGTGCACCATTTGTTATGGTTCTTGGGCTCCAAAGTCTGGCAACAGCAGGTGGGATACAGCCCTCTCATTTCTTTAGGGTATCAAGTGCAAGTAGGCATTCAACCCACTCTCTGAACCTGGCAGACTTGTGTCTGCTGAGAATCATTTCCTGACAAAATGTCTTATCTGCTTATCAAACAAATCAGCTTTTATAACTGGAATAAAACTGAATTATGCCCACTTTCTATGGAGGATCATAAACAGAGCTCTTCTCACTCAGGTCACAGTGCTTAACTCTTTAGGGCTGGAGAATAAGAGAAGACCTTAAATTCTGTGGTAGGTCTAACAACCTAGGTTAGGAAGAAGAAGGTGTTGAGCTTGTTCCCAAAGAAGTGAATAGATTTCAAAGATTAAGAAAAAAAATCTTTATGTAAATAGTCTTCAGCTTCTATCCCTATTCTTAGGCCAAGAGTGTCTATCACTATAGTTCGCAATTCAGTGTGGTACATAAACTGATCTTTGCCTGCTGCTCAAGCCATCACAGGAGAGAGAGCTGGGATGGTAAAAAGGAGCACAGAAATGTGTGCTATCCTTTAACCCCTATTTCCTGGCAGGAAACTGAGGATGGATATGTAAGCATGACAGCATCCTAAGTATCCTGTGCACCTTCTCTGGAAGTCAGAAGCCTCTTGTCTCTGATTTCAGACTTGAGGAAATGTGGCAGAGGTCTGATGTGAATTTATGCAACTCTAGTACCCACAAAACGATATTACGCTTAATCAACATTGACAACTCTGAAAGTCCCCAGCTGGGACCTACCTAGTATCATCAGTAAATCCTTGTGTTTGCCACTTTGCTCATTAATATTGTCTGCCTGTAGCCTTAGCTAAATCTCACATGTAAGTTCTAAACCCAGTAGTCACTTGAAGCACTGTATATAATAGCAGAAGTAATCAGAGGGACTCAAGGGTGCTCCTTTTATTGTAGAATAGCTCAACAGGAACACCATGTTAGAAATAGGAGACTTGGGATCAGTTTAGGAGAGCATCTTCTCAGAAATTCTGTGTCTGTCTACACTTTCCAATTCAGTTTTTTTAAGGGAAGTGCTTGGGGAGGAAATAAGACGTTTCTGATGATTTGCCAAAAAGGGACAACTAAAATCACCAAATACCAGCACTTAAAGTAGCAGTGGCAGGAAAAGCAGCTGTACAACCCATGCTTATGATTGCAGTCAGTCCATCCTCTCTGAGGTTTCAGTACAAGTGCTAGCTGCTTGCTTCAAAAATAAATTGATCTAGTTAAAATGTAGAGGGAGTTTTTCTGCCCTACAGGAGAAAAGTATGAAAACAGTGCTAGGATGTGCTCTTAAAGTTCACATGCCAACAGCAAAGAACTGATGTTTATTACTCTAAATATTATTAAATTTTTATTATTTTAGAAGGATCATCCCCCATGGCCTAAGGTTTCCTCGGTGACTTTTCCCAATACTGGGTGCCCAGCTTGAAACTCTACATAGCAATAAAGTCAGTGATCTAAAACACCTGACAAATACAAGCCTTAATGAAATCATGAATTTGATGCCAAAATTGTGTAAAATATGATGTTTTATACATGTCTGCATAATTTGTTAATTTCATAATTAGGTTATCAATATATCTGTCTTGTAATTCTTAAAAACAATCTTAGATAACCACATTATTCACTCAAAAAGAGCATCCCATAATTGTACATAAAAATTATTGCTCAAAAGGTTAACTTTGGTAATAAAGTATGAGCCATATATTTCTATTCCCCCTCCCCCATTATAAAGCAATTTTCCCTCCTTCCTAGTATTTTTAAATGCTAGTTTCTCCAAAACTTTAATACACCATCTTACAGTGATTAGGTTTTGAGATAATCACAAAGTCAAAATGTCACTATTAAGAGGATGAAATAACTTTCTGCCTGAAGAAAAATTTCTTTGCTTCTTCCAGCTATTGCCTCAATATTGCACAACCCACAAGAACAGAAGCATCATGAGCAGCTTGAGAGAAGAGTTAATAGTTAGGTCTTCTTGCCAAGAGTTCAGCACTTTCTCAGGGTCAAGTGATGCCTTAGCACAAGCCACTGAAATTATTCAACTTGGGCCATTATGTAGGGTTTAAACAAAAGGTTGTTCTTAGTTGCATAACCTTTAGAGTTTTGGGGTGAAGTCAATCTCATTAGAGTAGTCCCTCGATTGAATTTTCTGCCTGGTAATAACTGGTGCAGAGTTATATGCCCAAGTCTGGTCAAAGGGATAGGCTCTCCAGTGTGACAAGAGAATTTCTCACCCAGGCTTAGAAAGAGCATCACAGGTGCAGGAAATCTCCTCACTCCCTCTTCCTCCATCTTGTAGAACTGACTCTTAACTCACCCTCTCTGCCCACCAAGGGAGCCCCCCTCAACTTTCTGCCCCAATAAACCAGGGCAAGGAGGGTCAGTCGCTTTCCACAGCACAATCATATCACTGCATTTAATGTAACTGTTTTAAAGCAAAGCAGGCAATCCAAAAGACACTTTTATACAAAACACAAATCTCCTAAAGAGAGATACACAACCTTAGAAAGGTTGTCTCTCTTTCAAACCTCCAAGTAAAAAGATAAAGCTAATCTGGGTTTGGGGGAACACATCTGGTAGACAGGCATAGTAGAAGATAAGCAGAACAAAAGATACAGCACGTTGCAGCAGCCATTATCACTCTAAGTAGACATATGCTCTTATGTATTATAATATACAATATACAATGCATGATATATAATTAGTATATTATTCATAATATATAATAGTTAATATATAGTGTATAATGCGATTGCAGTGTGCACGGTTAAACCCCTTCCAAAGTCTTCATTTGCGAAGTCAAGCCATCAATCAATCAATCAATATATAATACTTAAATATGTTTAAGAGATTCAGTAGAACTGCATCTTGGAAACAAATTTCCCAGCACTAAAGCTGCTTGGAACTGGCCCATGTGCAGGATTGTTTCACATACGAAACTATGAGAGTCTCATTCTGAAAACAACTATCAAATGATCATATCACAAAACTTCCTGACAAGGTACCGCACTCAGCACATGGCAAAGTTGCAGATTATTGCTAAATGTTGCTGCAGAGGACTTTTTCCTTCCACATCAAATACATAAAGGTCATTGGAATTGGAATGGGTTTTTCCAACTACCAGACTATGCGGCTGAAGTCCTTGAACAAACCTGGTATACCCCACTGTGCTCCTGACATCCACACAGGAAAATGTTTTTCTACTCAGGATGCAGGGTGGGTGAGCTGCAGTTGAACTATGATTGCTTGCAGCCCTCCACGCAAATCCCCAGTATCAACAGTGTTAAAATAATACAAACATCATTAGTGACAAAGACAGATTTATTGCCTCCAGCCAGAATATGCTTGTTAAGGGAGCCCTGTACAGCTCCATAACTGGATATGAATTCTAATAAAGTTTGTTTAAAAATGTGATGGTATTCCAGAGGAAAATGTGCAAAATTGGCAATTCTGGTTTTAACAAATCTTCTCCTTGTAACTCCTCAGAGACCTAAAGGTTTGCTGAGAAAAGCCTTTTATTTTCTTTTTTAAATGCCTCTTAAGAATGCAGCAAATCAGATACTTTCCTCACTCCCACTCCCCAGCACTGTGGTTCTACTTAAAGGAAGCAGTTATTTAATATCTCTATATATTGTGAAGTTGCCCAAATATGCATGCCTGCAGAAACCCACGTAGCAAATTTATTCAGAGTAATGAGACATAAACCATGCTCTAATCCCAAATGAGAAAGGTTGCTCAAGTTTCTTCACCAGAAGGTCATGTTCACTTTGAGTTGATGCTGTTGGAGCTCCCACCAGTGCTAGATTTTATGGGAAAGAAATAGAGTGAATCTGTACTGATAGATATCCTGGGAAATCTTCATGGTTATACAGTACTTCTGGAAAAGTATGGCCATTCTGTTACTGAACAATTTAGTCTGGATTAGCCTTTAGATGTAGAAGGAATTGGCATAAGTAGCAATAATGAAAGAAATATAAAAAAGGCAAGGACAGAACAACACCGAATGCAAATAATGTGCTCTGAAGACAGACGCTTCATTCCCCCCTTTTTGAAACAGACTCTTACTCTTTGCTCTAGACATGGATTTGGTAAGACAGAAACCACCACCTGGAGCTGAAAGTAAGACTCTGTCTTCTTTGATGGGGGATTTTTCAGTAATATTCAAATTAGAGTTAAAGTGGGGGAGGAAAGATGCTCACAGAACATTTAGCAATGAACAGCCAAGTGGTAATTTCACCATGCTACCACTGGTGTTGCTTCATGGGAGCTGTATTTTGGGAGGCTAAAGCCATAGCTGCGCAAAAGCCCTTACACTTCAATGCCATCCCCACTCTACCTGAATAATAGGACAATCCTAGCAGTGAGAACTTCTGGACTTCAGATGTGATTGTGGAAAGCCAAGTACAGGGGACAAGTGGATCAACAGGTTAGCTAAGTAAACCGGTTTGCTTGAGAAGCTTCTGAGGGAATAGGAAATTAAAATGTGTCTTTAGGCTTTTCCAGATGGGAATATTGGTACAGCCTTTGAGCTTGGACCACACAGTAAATAAGACACTCTTTCATCCTTCTTTGTACTGTTTGGAGAGTGTACTTGAAAGAGAGAAGGAAGCAAGGCTGCTCATTTTATTTTGTGTCAGGAGAGGTGTGTTTCAGACTTCAGAGATGCTACAGAAGCAATTACAACGGTAAACAAAACTATTATTAAAACCCTGATGTTTTTAACTGCTATTTGCATGTAATCACTCTTACATAAATGAAGGGAAAGTAAATGTTAGGAGAATAATTTTCTGCTAATCAAGAGTAACAAACTCAGCAGCCTCCTTTCCTTTCCAGTCTTCTCTGACTTTAATGCTGTTTTCCCTCTCATAAGTTTGACAGCAGTAGGAAGCAAAAGGTTAAGCAATGCAATGATTATGTGTGTGTGAGTGTTGCGGGGGGGGTGGGGTGGTGGAAATTCTGGGGTCTCAAGACCCTGAGTCTTTTACCAGCTCTGATACAGCTCATCTGTTTAGCTGTGCATTTTGAAAGACTCAGATGGGAAGTAACATGGTGCTGAGGACTGCAATACTGGACACGTTTCCTTGACCCTGAGAAACACCCTTTTTTTGGAAACTAGACCCTTCTTGAAAACAAATGTTCAAACATGTTTTGACGGCCGATAGAAAGAGTCTCATTGAGTTTGATGAGGTTCAGATCACCCCTGCTCCCTACCTCTAACAACCTAACCTGCAGACTTTCCCCTTAACAGTAGAACCATAATCTATGTACAGAACTGTATAATGGGAAAATGAAACCAACCTCATCTGCATAACCTGATTTTAATTTATTTTTCTAACTGGAAGAGTGAGATTTTTCTCCTTAGGATCCCATATTTAGGATCTGAGTAGGAATTCTATTCTAATGTTACAATGTTTATATAGAATCTGGCATAATTAAGCAGGAGTGACCACTTGGCTCAACCTTATTGAGTCCCTAGAATAATACATTCTGTGTACAGCAGTGATGAAGGCACATGATGCTGTCTAACCACAGCCAAAATATTTATGACGGCTGCTTATTATTCAGTTCTACATTGCACATCTAATAATTTTTGAATGGAAAAGGAAATTCAATTCACTCAAATCACAATACATTGTTGCTAGTAAAATTGAATATAGCTTCAACAATGAAAAGGGAACTGCCAATAAATCTATGCTGGATGTAAGCAAGGGTGAGGGAAACTTTCACAGTTGTTACACAGTATTTTAAACAAGCAAAGTTTGATTTTGATAATGACTCTACCTTCAGAGCACCTCATTCTTTTTAATTTACCTTGTCATTAACCCATTTGGGAAGAATAATACTCATAATAAAAGAGAAAACAAAGAGATTAGATGTTTCATGAGAGTCTTACAGCACCACCTCTGAATTCCCTCCTCCTTGTTTTTCTGTACCATCCTTATACCTCTGCATTCATGTTGTTTCCAGGCAGGGCTATGCTGTACTCACTCCAGCGCCACTCACATAAGACTAAGTGGGGGTCTGCAACTCAGCATTAGTGACTAATTTGGGTAATATAATCCCAATCAGCCCTGTGCAGAATAGGTGATATATCTGACAACTCTATCATCACCTATGTGGCTTGCCAAAGGCCACAGAGAGAGTAAAGTCTGGGATTCAAATTCCTGCCTTCCAGCTCCATCTGCTCTTTCTCATTTGTTCCATCCTTTCCTAAGTACTCCACATAGTCCTATTCCTGAGGTTTCCCATGGCGCTATAGTTCACCTGTTCCTCTTCCCTTCCTCCTCTGTCTTTCATCTGCTTTTTTGCTGCCTTTGATATGTCCCAGAAGCTTCCAAGAAAGTCTGTCACATATGTTAGGGCTTGGTCCAGGGCCAGATGCAGTAGTGCTGCCGACAGGTTAAAGCAGGAGAAGGAGAGGCTGTGCTGCAACATGACAGCTCTATCCTTACTCCATCCCACAGCCCAGATCAGGGACGATGAACAGAGTGAATGGTGAGGTGACTTTTAGATTTCTATGTAAAGCCATTTTATTTCACTTCTTCATTCAGAATTTAGTATGAGCAGAATTTGAAGCAGATGGTGTGAAAGCCAGTATGTTTGCTGGAAAAGTATCACTCAAGAAATTAAACATTTTTCTGCCAATTTATAATGGATAAAAAAATATGTAGAAGTGAAGTTCCAGGGCCCTGATTTTGTAGCTCAGACATGAGCCTTGCAGGCTGATTGCATTTAGTGCAAAGTGCTGGAAGGACAAGCAGGGTTGACACTCTACAACCCAACCAGCAATCGGTTTTATGGGCAGGGGATGTGAGAGGAAGTACATCAAGAAACTTGGCAGGGCACTCTGATTAGACAATTCTTCTTTGCACTTTCAGCTATGCTTTGGAGCAGTATGGGCTAATTATCAGCTGATTAGGACTACAAATGACAGTTTGCTTATTGTGTCAGTGAATGTCCATAAATCCTGAATACAATCCAGTTAAAAACACACTCTCATTGTTATTTTACTCAATCTGGAATGGAATAGGGACTGTGAAATAAGTATGCAACCTTCATATAGACTGTCCTCTTAACCACAGAATTGCAGAAGGGCTGGAAGGGACCACTAGAGGTCATCTAGCCCAACCTCCCTGTTCAAGCAGGGTCACCTAGAACACATTACTCAGGATTAACGCCAGACAGGTCTTGAATATTTGCAGGGAAGGAAAACTCACTGGGCAACCTATTCCAACGCTTAGTCAGCCTCACAGTAAAGAAGTTCTTTCTCATGTCCAAATGGAACTTCCTGTGTTTTCATTTCTGCCCATTGCCTCTTGTCCTATTGCCTTGCACTATTGTGAAGTCTGGCCCCATCCTCTTGACATCTTCCCTTCAGAATCTTATATACATTGATCAGATCCCGCCTGAGCCTTCCCTGCTCTAGGCTGAACAGGCCCAGCTCCCTCAGCCTTTCCTCATATGAGAGATGCTGCAGACCCTTAATCATACTACAGGACCGATGTGTTTCATTCTTACCCTTCCAGAGTCCTCCCTTTGGGAGGATGAGAAGTAGAACTAAGACAACAGATTTGAGTTGTGGGAAGGACTGTGATGGGGAGAGGTGAATCTAATAAATTAGGAAATATTTCCACTGGATGTGGAAAAGGCTTCCATGCATTCTGACTTTTAAGCTATGAAGGTTATGAGAGATGGAGAAGTTTCCATCACTCTTCCCATATGGGTCACAGAGACTTGAATGGTCTTGAATATAACATTTCAGGCCAAAAATTTTAGACCACTGAGGAATTCTGCAATTCACCTTCCAGGAATACCTCCTCTTCTTGGTACACTTTTAAATGAACATCAACTTCTTTGAATTATACCACAGTTTCATTCTGACTTTTTCTTACAAAACAATGCTTCAAAGTCCAAAGTCCAAGGTTGAGGTACAAAACAGGTTTACTGGTTTGCCTAATGTGACATAGGAAGTTTGTCAGAACTGTACATAAATTTGTCACCCAGAAGCTTGAGTGCAAGGCTTTTCATCTGCTTTTCCACTTTATTTCCAGCTTTCCATGAATACATTCATCACATAAATTTATGAGAGGAAAAAATACATTTGAAATCCCTGCTGCAGAACATTCCCAAGCCAGGATTTAATGGAAAAAATTTACCCTAATTTGAAAACCAAACACACAAACTCCAAATAGATCTTTTTTGCTCAGACTGTTTTGGAGCTACCCATGTTGTTTGCTTGCAGAGTTTGGTTCTTTTAAAAATTTCTTTGTCAATCTTGGATCAATGTTCAGTTTTTGTTAAATCAAGAAGATGTGACAAAAGGAAGAAAAGCACAGAAGGTGGGAAATGAAGTACAAAATAAATGTCTAAGTGATGAAGCTATGTTCTGACTAGGAAGGATGGTGGGTAGAAGTTTTAATAAAGACAGAGTCAGCAGTACTGAACTGTGCAGTCTTACAGAGAAAAGGTCTTTGTGCCATTGTACACTGGAACTGTGTTTCAGAATGTTGTGTTTCCCATGCATCTCAGTTTTATCTTCTCCCCTACCCTAATCCTCAAATTTTTGAAGATTACTCAGATTTTTTAGCAGCAGCCTCCAAGATTGTCAATTTCCACCTCAAACAAGCACTCAAATAAGAAATGGACACCTTTGATGGGTGTAAAAGCTTCTGTAGAAGCGTAGTCTGAGCTTCCCAGCTCCAAAGACATTCAAAGGAGGCCACTAAAAACAGTCAAAGGTGACAGCTATTCAACAAGTTCAGCCTCCTTTCATTCCTGTGGCCATAACACCTCTTCTTCAAATCCTACCGTCTTTATCAAAGTTAAGTTTCCAGGTGTTACTCCAGCTTTGAGGCCAAATCCAATTTTTGTGATAAGTCTACACCAAATGCCTGAGTCAGAGAGACCTTCAGCTAAGACAATGTATGTTACTTGGAGAAATAGCATGACTGTCAAAATGCTCTCATTTTTATGCATGTATTACCTCTCTGGCCTAGATAGGCTGTGGACTGTACACAGGGTGTCTAATAAGATCTCGTATCTAAACAGTCTTTCATCTTGCTATCTCTCCTTTATTAGCAATGACTTAATTAAATTAATTGTTCTACTTAATGCAGCTTCCTCTGATACAAGCAGACACAACAATACCATTATTCAAACTTGAGACAAACTTGGGGTGAATTTCTGACTTTGGCTCTAGCCTTTATGATTTATGATTTGTTTCAATTCTTATAGGGTTACGGTGCAAGAACAAGGAGTGGCTCATAACACACTCATAAGCAACCTCCAGGAAAAGGCTCTGTAGCTGAAGATGGAAACTTGAAGTTCTGGAAGCAAAACCAATAGTGATTATAAACTTTTAAAATTGATCTTTGCCTACTTATTCTGTGCTTGTAAGTTTTTGTTTCCCTGGCTGCACAGCTGGGGCTGCAAAACAGCATTGGCATATAAATAATCAATCACTACAGTTGTTATTTTAATTATGGCACAGGGTGAGATTCTTTCATTTAACTGAGTTGTTGATAATATTAAGTTTCAGACTCTCATGTTGACTGCAGAAGGAAAGCACCTTTTTCAGCTCTTTCTGGGGGAAAACAGTGAGAAAAATCACAGACTTTCCAACAGATGGCTTAGGGACCTGCCCAAGAACTGCAAGACATGAGTCATTAGCTCCCCCTCAGCCTGCCTGAATTTGAACTCACATTTTTCCTAAACTGGGCTTGATCACTGATTTAACAGATATTGAGGTCAGAGAGAAGGAAGCAGCTTTGCTCTTCTTCCTTCTAAAGCTTAATCACTGTGTAACCAAGGACACACAAGGTGTAGGTCAAGCAAGAGCAACAACCTTTGTGGACTGAAGTCGTTCTGAGTTGTGGCATCTGTATATTTAAGGCACTGCCAAGCTTCCAGCACCCTGTGAAACAAGTAGTGTGTTTAGGCACCTAAAGGATGCTGAGGTACAAAGTGAATAAACAGGTATTCTTTCTGCTGTCTTGGATATATGTAGGCTGCAGTCATTCTTCAGGTACCATGTACTTCAGTGATGGGACTCCTTGTCATGGAAAATTGGTTATTCAGACTGACGCGGGTTCAAAAGCAACTGTACAAATTCACATGTAGAAATCCTTTGAGAGCTATAGAGTATAAAGATTACTTCTGGCTCAGGGAATGCCTGTGCTGCTGGTAAGTGGAAGGTAGGACTTTCTGGCCAGCAGTATCCAGCATTCATTGTTTTTATTCACAACTGGGCATGGGGATAAAGAGAAGATACTGGGTCTGATGGCCCTGTTTTCTCATCTCTTAGGATCATTCTTACATTTTCACATATACCAGCATTAACTCAGGTGATATCTAGGAGCAAAAAGTCAAAATCAATCCCATAGTGAACTTGTTTAGTGTAGAGGCTGGATCTGCAGAAAAGCCCTTGGAACATGCTTTCTAGGCATAAAGCAAACAGGACTATGTGGGTCTCTGCCACAGTGACAAGGTTCCCTCTGTGAGGTGACAGCTCTGAATGCTCTGCTGTCTTCTTTCCCAACACCCAGCCCTTCTATTAAGCCTGGTATAGCAGCAGTGCTTTTAGGGAGGGTGCTTCTGGGTTTAACTCACTCAACTGAGCTCCCTGTAGCCCAGCCCAAGAAA
The DNA here is from genome assembly GCA_026283785.1 of Coracopsis vasa. Lineage (NCBI taxonomy): Eukaryota > Metazoa > Chordata > Aves > Psittaciformes > Psittacidae > Coracopsis > Coracopsis vasa. The sequence continues at coordinate 23,301 of JANHGB010010766.1, forward strand.
GCCAGTTGCCACAAGCTCCTGTCTTGCTTTCCAAGTCTCTCCCTGTTCCTTGTTGGGTTTCCTTGGCATGCGTCTTTTAGCAGGCATGAGGATAAACATTAGACATGCAGCAGCTGTGCTGGCACAGCCAGAAAACACATCAGTAGGAAATCCAGAAGAACAGATGCAAGCCAGCAAGCCTATGTGGACTGTCTGCACAAGCCTCTCCATGCCCAAAGTGGCGCCAAGTTCCTCAGCAACATGTAATGGGCACCATGCCCTCCAAACAGATGGACATGAGCATTGACAAACCAGAGACCACATCCAAGCATTAAACATAGGCTTGTTGTGGGGCAATTGTCCTAGCCAGACAAGTCAAAACAGATGGCCAGACCTGTAGATCTTTGTTTTATACATCTTAATTACACAGCATATTTACTGACTCTGTTGGAAAGCCTCTGTTTTTTAGGACCTTCACTGTGTGCACAACTGAGGTTTAAAAAGATATGTCAAATGTGTGAGAGAGGAACAATTGCCCTACGGAAAGAAACAGCTAATTTTTTTTGCATTTGGTAGATGATGTTTAAATAGGAGGGAGCTGGACTATAATTAAGCAGATTAAATTGAGAACAGATACATGCAAGGTGTCCCAGTGAAAGAACAAAAACCAGACTCAGTGAAGTGCAGTGAGGAGGAGCTGGTTGTGCAGCCAGGCTGCAGATCAGGCTCTGAGGATCTGTGAAGGCCACAAGATGAATGGAACTCAGTAGCACACTGCTTTTAAAATGGTAGACTGCCTTCCAAAATGGGCTCTTGGCTGCCACCAATGTGAAGCTCAGGGAAGGTGGTCTCTCTGTACTCAGTAACCTTCACTGGACCCTTTATTTTTCTGTTGTTAAATTTGCAAGACTTACAATGTAATTATTTCAATGCCCTCATGAGGTCTTGCAGTAGGTTATAATTTAGACATCCTACATTAACAGCTATTTAGATAAAATGGAGATAGTCCAAAGGAAAGAGGAAACATGACCTATGAAGAAAGGCAATAGAAATGAGATCTAGTTAATCCAAAAAAAGTAAGAGAGGACTATAATAATAGTTCTTTACACTGTCAAATGCTCTTAACAGCACGGGAGAGCTTAACTGTTTTTAAAGATGATAGGACACTATGTAATCAACTTCATTCATCAGTAGGACATGACAATTAAGGATTTAAAGTGAGGAATTTTGTATGCAAACTTGGACGAGGATTTTAAAACATTAAATTATAAATTACACCAAGTAAAATCACCACCGGGTCTAAAGAGAGGATGTGATTAACAAGCACTGACCAATTCTGACGTTACCCCACAAGACAGCAAAGGTATGTTTACGTCGCTGTCACAGCGAGTTATGCTGTTTGGGTGGTAAATCAGAACAATCTTTCAACCGAAATTTCAGAAGTCCCTATTTCCGATTTTTTCACTTTTTCACCAGTACCTTTTTCTAAAATCTTTCTGCAAGTTCTAAAACTCTACTCAAGCAGAGTTGTAGCTGCAGCTTTCCTACGTTGAGGGGCAATATTATCTGAATAAGATGCTTCTGAAGATGACTAAAAGAGGCAGCTTTAGTTCTAGCATTTTAGGCCTAACATTTTAGTTCTAACATTTTTCCTGTATGTTGATTTCTTGCTTGCTCCAGGGGTTAATAAAGCCGCATTTACAGAAAAGCGTGGTTCACATTTAGCAGGGTGCTGGTTTTCCCCCGTACATGTAATCCAATGGCAGAAGGGACGTACATGTCTATCTAGTTTCAGAACAGGAATCTCACTGAGTAATTTTTGCTCTTTGCTCCTATTTTAGGGCTTTTTGTGAATTTCTTCAATGTACAGCTGCAACTTCTTTGCTGGATATCACATCATTTACTTAGAGAAGGAGACTAGGTAGACATGTCTGTGCCAATATCAGGTCCATATGTGAAGTGACGGATCTTGAAGACACACAAACATGTAAAGGAAAACACACACACACAGATTCTCCCCAAGATCATCATGTAAAGGAAATATTCTCCTCAGTATATTAGCCACAATGCACCCTAGTAAGCCATTTGTTCAAATAAATGAAAAACTGAATATTAAAATGTGTCTCTCATTTGATTATTTTTTTTAAAGTCCAAGCTCTAAAAAGTGTCCACACATTTATAATATTCTCCTTCAGAAGATACAAAGCAAGCAAGCTGAATATGCACTAAATACCAGAACAAATAGCCATGAATGAAATATTCAGAATTCAAAGCCAAAACCATTTGCTAAAAAGCATAAATAGAACATTATTTCAATTGGTCAGATGCCAAATGAAAAATAAATAGAGACTTACAAAATAAAATCAGAGCAGAAAATGTTATTAAAAATTAAATTAACAGAAAGTGCATGTGTATATTTTCTTGATTTTGTAATTGCCAGATGCATTTGTAGGCAGGAAGAGGGGAAAATTTAAAAGGCAGGTGATAGGTTTGCATGTCAAAATAGCAGGATGCTCTGGTCAACATCTAATGAAAAGAAAGTAAATAATGTAAAACATGTTTCTTTTTCAGATTCTGTTTGTAACAGAACTGAGCTTTCTAAGCAAGTGATATTGTGGAGGATATAAGTGGTAGTGCAGGGAATTAGATGCAGAGAGAATACCTTCATTTCCATTTCTGAAGCACTGTAAAAATGTGTCCTAAAACTTATTTTTCTGCACATCTGGGTGTCACTGGAGGAGCAGTCCTGAACAGTCTGGAGAGCACTCTTGAAGCAGTCAGACCACCTACCCAAGTGTTGGGGTGACTTAGTAAAGCAGATAACCACTATTTGTACAGACGGTCTGGGAAAGCAGCATTGAGTGACAGTCAGCCATCAAGAAGCCTGACCTGGTCCTGGATATCACCATGCTAGCGTTTCATGAAGCGGATGATGCCATCAGGTTTCACACCCCATCCTTTCCCCTGGGTAGTGAGAAGTGTAGATCATATCAGAGAGACCCATTCATGTGCTGGGGACATGGTGGGGAACACCCTTATCTTTGCTGTCACAGCAGGAGCCACCTCGGGCTGCTGCTGCCCTTGGGTGCTTGCTGTCTTCACCTCAGCCTGTTATCATATGCAAGAAGAGGGCCACATGTTGGATGATGTGAACCAGGATCCATGGCCAGTTCAGCTGACAGCAGGGCCTGGGCTGTAGCCAAAGTGAGAAAACAAATGCTGACTTGCAAATAAAGAGACAGAAAGGTTTTATTCTCTGTGCCCTAGCAGGGAGGTTTGATTACGATAGGAAGATGGTGATACCTTACCTTTTCTATGTGGCTGGAAGCAGCTCAGCTTAAGAGCATGGTTTGATTGATATGGCTTGTCTGCACAGCTTAGATTAACTGGGAGAAAGACAAGGTAGAGCTAGGGGAGCAGCTGCAGGATTCATAGATGCCCACAGAGCAGAGCAGTAATAACGCCTCGTGAATCTCTATTTAATAGATCCAAAATCTGTGAGGAAGAACAAGCAAAAAGAAAACCTCAAATCTTATTTTAGATACATGAGGAAACACTCTGCATTTCTGCCCATGCCATCTTGCTTTCAGCTAAGGTATAATGGGAGATAAACCCTAATTAAAGCAAACAGTACCTTGTGTTTCACAGGCTGTCACTTTGCTTGTTTGCTACCCAAGAGGAAAGCACTGAGAGATTTCTCATAGAAACAGTTTTAGCCTCCATGCAACATAATACTAACAGAAATACACCCACTAGTACCACTTCTCTCCTTTACAGATATATTATCTTTTCTGTTTTCCTTTTAGGATGAACAGAACAAAAACTCTATACTTATTCTACACATCTTCAATCTACCTAATGTTGTGGAACAAGACTTTCCTCTACATACACCAAAATGAACTTCAAATTAGCAAGAAGAATGTAACAAAGGGAGAGACATTTGTTTTCAATGAGCAGCAGAGGCAGAACTAAGAGATATTTCTCAGAAGAAGGGTTCAGGAGAGGACCTGCTGGCTAAGGTCAACTCTTCCCCACAATTGGGAACCGATTGACCCATAGGCAATTACCAGCTTTTCCCTTGGCAGCCTCATGCCCAACTGTCAGCCATTAGCCCAGCTTTCCACAGGACTCACATCTTTGAGTAAGCAATAGCTGTTTTATAACCTTCTGCAGGCTCCTGCCCAAGTCACTTGTTTAGCCTGCTTGACTTTAGACCTGGCCTTAAATTTACTGATATGTTTATGGAGACTGATCCTGTCAAAGCTCATCATACTAATGAATCTCAGAACCACTCAATGATTTTCATAACATGTACATCCAGGAGCCATGTGAGTTTCATATGATTCACTCTTTTACAAAGTAGAGACTTAATAATTCTCATGGTTTTGGGAAAAAGCTGTAAAACCCATAATTGGTCATTGTACTAAAAGACATAAAACTAAAAGACCCATGAAATACTCCATAATTATAAAAATAAAGAAAAAAAAAACACCTAAGGTTTGGGGCACCTGGCTTATAGGTGCCAGCGTTGTTCCGCTACCCATGGAGGGACTGCCTATCAGTGAGACAGGCTGAGCTGGTTCCCCAGAGCTGTGTGTTCACAAAGCCCCAGCAGCATTTGAGCAATTTAGCACTTTCCAGGAAGCCAGACAAACTAACACAGCCTGTTTATTTCCTCTTTCTTTCAGTACTCCCACGCTGGTGCCTCTGTAAAGGAAAATATTGATGGATCTAAAGTGTGTACGACATAGGCTGGGAGTCCATGGCAGTCGTCCTCTAGCAAGCTGTTTCTGAGGTTGTTTCCTTTAGTGACACCATGAATTATCCTCTCTCTTGTTTTTTCTGGGCATATGAATTTGCCACCTGCTAAGGTGCTGCACAATTACAACCACCAATGGCACAGAGGAAGGAATAGCAAAGTTTACTCTGCAGTAAGATGTTTGCAAAAGACTTCAAGATTCAGTAAATGAATCATTTCCCCACATAAAAAAAAAAAAAAAAGAAGAGAGTAATACTTAGCACTGGCCTGTCAAGTGTTTAAAATTTCACCAAAATTCCTGATAATCCATTTAACTTTCAGAGGGTGTTAGGTGTCATTTCAAAGTGTAACATGCCTTGAGATCCCTATTTATGCACTGAATATTTTTGAACCATATCCTTCATCAAGTTGCCATGAAAGATAGCAAGAGAACTTCAGTGAAAAATGTGTAAAAGCCTACTCCTTTTTTCTTGATTTGCAGACAGAACCAGGCTGGACTGTCTCAGAGGCTGAAGATGGGGAAAGGGAGCCAGTGGGGACCCAATGGCAGCTGGAAGGAGCCCTGTGGGATGGAGAAGTCCTGAGGTGAGGAAGTGATCAGGTGCAGAGTGCCTTGCAACAGCCAAAATGAAAACATTTGACGGTGCTGTCCTTCCTCCCAGCCTCCATCCATTCTGTAGGCATAAATAAAATTGCTTTGCCCCAGCATGAAGTACCCACTTACACACTTTGGAATAAGAAGGGATGATTTGCAGCTCAGTTCCCCCTCTTTAACAAAACCCCAAGAGAAAACCCTTCCACCTGATGGCTAATTCCTGCAGACCACTTCAAAACTCACTCGGGGGACTTTAAACCTCAGTGATAGAAGCAACAAACTCCTTTTGCTTAGGAAAACCAAATTGAGTGTATCTCGTTCAGTCCTTTTGTGCTAATATTTTCTCTTAGCAAATAAGAAATATACCCTTTGGATGATGTGCCTGGCACTGTGCATCATCCAGTGGAGGCCACAGCGCAGTCATGCTGCAACTTCCCAGCATGAAAATGGATCATAGCAGCTGTAATAATGCAAGATTTAATGAAACAACAATGAAACTTGTTTTTTCAATATATGCAGAGATGATTTATTTTAGTAATGACCAGAGGGAGGCGAGGGTTGAAATGTCTGTGTTAATCTGCATTCTCTGCTGAGCTTTCATTTGGCCAAAAAAATAAAAACTCAGTGATATAACAGAAATTGCACTCAATTTTTCTTTTTTTTTTTCTTTCCAAAATTAACCCCTTTTCACTTTAATGCAAAATTCAACCCAAAATATTATTAACATTTCCTTTGCTTTCAGAAAGTACATCCCTTTGTGAAAAGAACTGTTCAAATAAGAGCTCCACCTTCAAGCGGTGTTAGATCACAGTTGGCAGCCAAAGATCAGACAATTCCACCTGGCAAACCCTTTGAAACTCAAGCAGAGATACTTCAACATCCAGAAGGGATGGTTATCCATGTGGCTGCATTTTCTTTTCCTATTGTACCCCTATGTATTTGTCTGTTAGCCTTTGCTCCATCTCACCTCTAAGACCCTAATTAATCAAGACCCTGAATTTGCTCCTTTCCTGGCAAACCCCGTAGGGCAGAGTGCCCAGTGGCTCTGGAAGCCACAAACAACAATTGCTTTAATTTGTAGTATTTTCTGTGGTTTTAGCAGTATGTTAATGCAGTTTTGAAGCACAAACAAGGAATTTCTACACAATGAAAGCATGTACAGCAAAATTTATTTCTGAGGGGGGATTTTATTTGTCAATACGTATTTTGATAAAAATCTGTGAAATAATCCTCCCTCAAAATACAAATAAAAATGAGATAGTGCTGGGGCTTGAATTTGTGATTTTGCTCTGCCCTGTTTCACAGGTGATTCAGCTCCTGGGCTTTCCTTTTGTCCTCTGCATTTTATGTTCCAGCACAGGATGATTTTCACAAGCCATCATTCTACATAGCCTAACCGCCCTCTCCAAGAGAAAAAAACACACTATGTTGTAGGGAACATATAATTTAAAAAGCAAACTTAGCTTAAAGAAGATTTTCATTTTTTCATCAGGAATTAAGTCAATATGTCATGATCTCTCCTTTACTCTCTAAAACGCAGTTAATGATATTTAAAAATCTATGCATATCCTTGTATTTAATAATTCTGGTCATTTGTTTGACCCTTTGTAGAATGTTTTAAATACTCTCCTTAGCAAGAGGCCATAAAAAGCCTTTGCAAAACATTATACCGTTATTGTATTTCATGCTAGCAATTAAAGGAAAATAAATAATGATATTTTTCTCCTGATTTATACTTCTTTCATTATTTCCTCAATAAACAGGCATTAAGATGGAGCTTGTCCTTTCAGCACAATGTTGTTTGTTTCTATAATTGACGTAAGTTAGTTCAGTGTCACAGTAGGCATTTAGGATTTGATCTTAGGACCATAGGATGGAGTGGTGTATTTCTGATTTAATTCTCCTTCTCATTAGAAAAATATTCTATGGATGCCTGTATGAAATCATCTGAATGATGGAAACCTTTTAAGTGCAGACCTAGCATCATAAAACTGAAATGCTGTTACACTACGTCCTGGTTAGGAATGGTTAGGAAACCTTGTAAAATTTCTATTCCGTTGAGCAATTATTTCTGTAGCTTGTTTAGTTTATCTGGATCTGCCTGCAGAAACCCAGAGATAGAAGCAGTGTTAAACATTTCTTTCTATTGGAAATCATCCCCTACTCTCTACCTCATAAAACTTTCAGTCATTAAAAATGAGAGGAATAATCTCAGCTGAGTTTCAAGTTTTTCTGTGTGTGTTTAGAAGAAGTTTCCCAGTGTTCAGTGTCTTTGGTCTGAATTGTCCTGACAGCCAGACGTCTTCCTCAAATGTCTGCAATGCCAATTGTAAACCTCCTGATAAGTATTTAGCCAATATAAGTGCAATTGATTTTGCAGATGGAGGGTTTCAGACTAGAGAAGGGAACACAGGAGAGGTTAAATGGAAATATGGGAACAGACTGAATGAGAAGGAAGGGAAATATTAGACAAAGGACTTAGTGTGAATACATAAAGGAGGGGGGGGGAAGAGAGCAAAGATCCAGAGAGTGTATAAAAGTCAGAAGTGGCAGAAGGGCATTTATAAAACTTTAAGATGATGGGGGAGCTTTTCTGCAGAAGGAAAAAAGAGCTATGAAGGAAACCTCTTCTCATCCTGTCTTTCTCTTGCATGGAAGAAAATTGCTGTGAAGGACTATCATCTTATGGCTTCTCCTTCCATGTCCTCTAAGATTATGTACCCATGTAAATTATCTCCATCTATTCACCCAATTTGCAGTCCGATTTTTAGTCTTAGATCAACCAATCTTAAGCAGGTCTTTGGTAGCCATCAGTGAAGAGACACTGGGTGAAAACTTTGGAGAATCACTTTGCCTTTGATTCTGTCTTGTCCTCTGTAGACTCAGAGGAGCTGCTGCTCTGCTCTATGCAGGGAGTATAAATATTTCCGGCAGATAAAGTCAAAACCTACCACAAGGTAGCTTGGTTTTGCAAAAATGTAGTCTGTATCTTAGCAGTGTATTATATGTCATTGTCTTGTTTTCCCTTTGGGTCTTTATTTGCATTTAAACCAGCCAAACATCTGGTAGAGGATAGCATCACATGTTTTAAAGACTTCACTTAGCTACCATCACTTTGTAATAAATGAGTGCCTCAATGCACTGCATAAGGAGTTCAGTGATTTGTATTGTTGGGTTTTACACATTCATTAAGAAACACAAGTAGGATTTGGAGCAGGTGACAAGGGAAGAGACGCATGTGAGCTGGCTAACTCAATATGTACCACATTTTGGGTGTAGGAAGAAAAGTGAAAAACATGGTGTGTTGCAGGCTAGATAAGAACACTGTTTAAATTATGTCTCCATGATAAAAGGATAGTTTTGAGAAGCATTGTTGCTAAATCACAAAGAACCATAAAAATAAGAAAGAAAAAAAAGTAATGTTTGTTAATACCATGGAATCTCTGTGGACACACAGAAATCTATTTGTTAAAATCCAGTTTTTAGCTTTCTATATTCTATAGATATGAACAATATGTTCTGCTTGTCTTTTGCACTGGATTTCTAACAAAACACCCTTAGTCCTTTCTTGCTAGTTAAGCCAGATGCATGATGACATGCCAGTTCCCCTGAAGCATCTTTGGAGCTACTGATTGCACACCCATTCACCTGCACATAATCCACTTAGGTCTGTCTGCTGCAGACAGTAGCATTCAGCTACCTCTCACATGTTTTCCCTATGGTCTCTGATACCCACTGCACACCTAAATAATGTGCCGTCTTTGGTCATGATCTTGAGTGATTTGGAAGGCTGACTCAACATAAGAGGTTTTGGATTAGGTAAAAACAAGCTGAAAGATAAGATAGCTGTTTCCTTTTTAATTAGGTGGAGAGATGGAGTTATTGTGGCAAAAATATGAGACCCAAGTGCATGGCATAAAGAACTCTAGACAGAATAACTGATAAAGGAAGCAATGCATGTGAAGCCCTGAAGAGGGGACAGCAGAAAAGCAGAGTCAAGAATTTAGGTCACCAATTGCATATAATAATAAAACAAAACAAAACAAAACAAACCCAAAACACGTAAAGTTTCATTTTTTCTTTCAAACATACTTACATGTTAAAATGTAACCTTTACCTCCTCAAACCTCAGAAAAAGTACCTGTTCTTCCATTATGAAGTTAGCCCTTATTAAAAATTAACATATATCCTTTCATAGGCTTTTGCACAGAAGATGTTTATATATATTGGTTTTTTGAACCACCAGCTGAAATGTCTGATGTCTTCCCTGTGGTGTATATACATCAGTGTTTAAAGAAATGCAAAAAGAGAAGGAGCTGTCAGTAGGCAGCTGTACAGAGCTAACTATGCTCATTCTTGAACTGAGCCACATCTGGGTCAACTCCAGTGATGCATTGAATGCATGGACCAAACAATGGTCACCTACCCTCAACAGAAGAGGAAAAAAAAATGTGGGAGATGAGTCTGGTGAAGCAAACTGGTTCAGGAACCTGATATCTGGTCAGGTAACAGCTTCATTAATTAAAAGCAAAGTAAACCAGAAAACTCCTTGTGTAGAAAGATGTAACTCTGTAAGCTTCAGTTTCCCTGAGAAATGCCTCAGTTCTACAGGGCACAGAACTACAAGGAGACAGGAAAATCAGCAAAGTTTTGACCAGTATATTTCAGTCATACCCACGCCTTTCCTGTGCTCATTTTATGGATGACTCAGAAAAATCACTTTTCACTTGGGTGTTTCTGATGAGCAGCAGTAGTGTTGGCTCTCACTGTCTAAAAATGACATCTCTTTAAATATACCCCCTACACCCTTCCAAAACAATAGGGTCACTTATTGCCTTTTATCTTATTGGAGAAGCAAGTGTCCCTACAGATTTTCAGTGCCAGATCTCTTACATCCCAGGAAAAAAACAACAAAACCTAACCCAAAGAGCAACAAGAAAATAGCTCATTTAAAATAAGCACTAATAATGACCATATGGTCTCCTGTTTTGATACCTACATGTTTATTTCTTTGTGAAGAGGGTAGTTATGGGCTTGGCAGCAGTTCCTTTTATTTTACTGCCATCTCTCATTTGAGAGAGTTTTTGTGCATAATGCTTTTCAGTAGAGATCCTGGATGCCCCATGTCCCAAGCAGTTAAGACTAGAAAAAGATGATTGGATGAGTTAATTCCTTGGCAGATGTGACAGATAGATAGGAAAGACTGTGAGTGTCTACACTGATAAGGGGTCTGTCATGTCAGGGAATAAGGAAAAGTGCAATATTCCTGGAGGAGCTTTAAATTACATTTTCACTGTGACCTACTTTTCCTCCAGTTTTTAAGGTCTGTTTGGTGATGACTTGATAAGGGGAAACACTAAGAGTGACTGATAAGAAATCTAGCTTGAGCAAAGTAAGACTACCTTGTTTCAGTGGCTCTGACTGAAAATAATGCCTGATTTACTATGATTCTACATTCATATTTAGTTCTTTCACTGGAAGTCTCACTACTGTAAACATTAGTTGCAGGAGTCTGGCAAAGATTGCAACCAGATTTTCACACAAAAAACGCCTTTATAGCAGAAGGAGTTCTCCATCTTCTGTCATGGTAAACCCCTAAAAATGGGGTTATTGGAGGTGCAGGACTGTGTTTTAGGCCCGTGGACATGCCCTGTTTGGATCTGGTCTTGTAACGAACTCTGCTAGGATCTTGCCTCACATGTGTCCAGCTCCTCTCTAACACATTGTCCAGAACACACTGCCTCAGTAGCACAAGCTTCCAAAGCTTTCTGGCTGTTGACTGCAGCTCAGGTTCATTCCACATGACTCCAGACACTTTCACACAACTTCAGGTATTTTGCTCTTTCTCCTGCCCTGGAAGCCAGTTTCATCCCAAGTCAGTTTTTCTATGAATTAAGAGAGAGAGACACTCCTAGAAGATATTGCAAAGCTTGGCCAATCTCTCAGAACCCTTTGAAGCGCCTCCAGACGCTAGAAGATAAGAAACTCCTAAGCTAGACATTAAACAGAGGCAGGATGAATTTAGGCCTTTGGGTCCAACTCCACTACATTTTGAGCCACCTCTCAGGGCCACCACTCAATTGCAGCTGCTAGTTGTGCAGAAGGTCAACACAAATTGCTTATGGGAGCATGATACATGGCACAATTTTGACTGTGGGCTAAAAATAAGAAAAACTTATAGGCATCCAGCAGTCACTCATGCTGAAAAACTAAATGAGAAAAAAATGCCTTGCACACAGGATAGTCCGAGAGACAAAACTGTGAATTTAAGCCTGTAGTTTCTTGAATACTGGTAAAATTTCACTAAAGCACAGGAAAGACATCCTAAGGATAGAATATAAGCAGACAAATAGTGGATGGATCCTGAATATGTTGCATACTAAATTCCAGCAACCAGAAAAAGCAGCAATATGTTGTTGCGATGTTCTGGTCTGCTCCATGAATATCCATCAAATCAGTGCCTGTCTCTCCAACATCTACAGGAACCCAGTTTCTTAAGAAATTTTGATTCATTTTTAAATCCCTATCAGTGGAAACATTAATTTTGTACACAGTCTCCCTTAAAAAAAACAGGGTTAAAATTCAGTTAAGACTTTCCAATTCTGTGACAGCCAGAAGTACTTAAGTTGATGGTTTTAGACGTCTTTCAGACTATAGCATGGGGTTAGTGGGAAGCTCAACACCTGCATTCGTATAATTGCTTTTTAATTGTGTTAGACTTTTTCAGGCAGAATATTTCTACTCTGTATGCCTTTAAATAATCTTTTAAAATAATCCCAGCTAAATGAGCTCTCAGGGGTATATATGGAAGAAACAAATAATTTATTCAATTATTTTTGTATAGTTGTTTTGATTTTTAACTCTTCGTATAATGTTGTTAATAAAGGTGTTATTAAAAGAAATAAAACTGAGGTTATGAAGTACTTATGTATCAGAATATGGTATAGATTTGAGTTGAGCAACATCCAAAACATTTACATGATCCAAATGGTAAATAGATAAGCACTGCAAAAATAAAATACTTCCTTAAACAACTGCATTATATGGAAACATTCCTACTGAGGTATAAATTGGCACTGTAAAAAGAGCGGCAGGTGCTAAACAAATCCCACACTCATTTGTACAAGAGAAAAACTTGCCAAACCACATACCTGTCAAATTTGCTGCTCCCAGTAATACTGAGAACTGTTGCATTAAGGGCTGAGTTTCCCAGACAAAAAAAAGGGAGAAACCCTGTGATGTTTTCCTGTAGTTAGGCACAGCCAGTTGGACCTGCAGTAAAATGAATCTCTTCCAAGCACACAGAGCATTGACCATTCACTAAGCTACATGCAGTGCCAGGCACCCCTCCAGAACTAGGGAGTGTTGTAAAGTGATTATGGGATTCTGTGACTGATGGCTCCATCACATGCCTGAGATTCATGGCTCACATAGCCATGCTCCAGTGACAGGTGGTGGTGTGCCTGCAGAAAATGCAATGGAATTTGCATTTTAATGTAGCTTAGCCAACAGCAGAAAAGGGTTAAGACCAGTCATGATAATTTGCATCTGCACTGGGCAAAATAAGGGCCTGAAGACAATGGCCACAGCTTGATATTATGTGTGCAGATTTAATATGGCATCTGAGGCTCTACTGTGGAAAAATCCTTAGTGGTCTGGTTAAATTGCATACCCGCAGGCTCCCTAACTTTTAGGTATCTCTTCACACTGAATCTCAGCTTTTTGCTGTTCCTTTTCACTGTTTCTTCTGTTGCCCTTGGCTATCAGCTAGCTGCGTACATAAAAAAAAAAGACAGCATTGCCTCTCAGGATATTTCTGGCTTCTCTTCTTTGCAAGATCAGACAGCCTCCTCTCTCATTCCTTAGCTAGAGGGAAAAAAAGGCTACTCTTTTAGCCTTGCCATCCTTTTATGGACTAATATCCCACCAGTTTCTTTATTTCTTTTCTCCCATTTTCAGTGGTCTTCAGTGTAATACTTTAAGTGCTCTCTTTTCAGAACATGATTAGGTTTTAAAACCATTGATCTAGATTTAAAAATAAATGTTCAGCCTTGGTGTACTACTCACCCTGCTGTCTTATTTGAAAGGGTTTGGGCTTTAGTGGCCAGCTCCTCTCCCTTGCCAAAATCCTTCTGTAAGTTTCCCAAGGAAGTGGTTCTCCTTCCACATAGTGCTTATTTCTTGGGTTCTGCGACTTCCATGTAGACAAATGAAATGAATGAAATGGGACGTGCCTCTCAGCCTTGCAGCCTGGTTAGCAGTGAAAAATCAAACCAGAGGCCTTTGGGGTGGACCATTGTGTCATAAACAAATCATGGTTATGGAAGCTGTATTTCTGTTCTCTCAACACAAGTAATAAATGGGAGGCAGCTGCACATTCATGATTTAAGTCATAACATCTCTATTTCTATAGATTATAGACACTTAGAGCATCCCTGGAGCTGCTTATGGCCCGTTCTTGAAGGGGGGATCATCTACTGTTTTTTCATAGGGTAAGTGCTAAGATATGTGATATTGACTGTGAGAATGAAGACCCTAGGCCCACTGCAGGAGAGGATCTGGTTTGAGACCGTCTTAAGAACCTGAACATGCACAGGTCCATGGGACCTGATGAAATCCATCCGTGGGTCCTGAAGGAGCTGGCGAATGAAGTTGCTAAGCCACTGTCCATCATATTTGAAAAATCATGGCAGTCAGGTGAAGTTCCCGATGACTGG
>JANHGB010010768.1:0-12378 GCA_026283785.1 Coracopsis vasa
GGAAGTCTATTTACCTAAACAAGATGAGATGAATCAAAAGAGAAGAAGGGTAGATAAATTAGAGTCTGATCTAAAAACAAACATGAACATGACTATTCACCATACTGGTAGTTTGAATGTGAACCTGAACAGCACAGTTACATTTAACAAGGTGCAATCTTCCGCTTAATCTACTCCTGACTTGGTAGTTTCCTCTTACTTGCATCCATCCTCTGCTTTCCTTCTTGATGTTTGAAGCAATTGCTCTGGAAGCTCTCACCAGTGCAGTGCCAGTAGTGCCACAAGGTTTTTGTGGAGGGGTTTAGCTCAATCCTTGATTTTTCTTCCCAAGTCTTTACCTCAGCACATGGATTTTACACTGTAGTTGTGGGGCTTGGGTGGGTTTTTGCAAGGAGTGGGGAGGATATTACATGCTGGATGTCATTACGATTGATGCTGATAAGTCACACATCTGCAGCAGTCTGGAATTGCTTCCAGAGGATCTTACTTTATTCCTGAGTCCTGAAGCACATCTTGTTTGTGTGCCAGCCCGCAGAGGAGCCAGAACTCCTGGGTAGCTGAGAGTTTTAGCAAAGCTGGCCCTTCCTCATGTGGTTATTATTAGACTTGATTCTCTATCATCTGAGCTATGCACTTAAATACATGTCCCACTATCCAGTGCTCGTGGTTCCGCTTGAAAGCTGCCAGTGAACCCTGGCCATATGATAATGCAGACTTTCCAGTCATGCATGCTTCCACTTCTCCATCAAACCTGTCAGCAAGGCTCTGTGGTCTTTTCAGAAAATCATGTGGTGTTTGCCTCACGATCAAAAGATGCTGCCTGCAGTCCAAAAAATTACTTGTTTAAAATATCAGCCCTTTGCATAAGCATCCCATCCACAGCACACAGCACGCAATGTGCACTGCCAGGCAAAGTCTGCCTGGGCACCTGCACTGCCTGGAAGCATTTGATCAGCTCACATGGTGTGAGAGTTGAACAAAGCAGCCCCGGAAAGGCAGGACTCGGCTCACTTCTCTGCTGTTGCAGAAATAACCCAGGAGCTGAAGCCCGGCTTGTGTTGTGGATGCTGTGACGAGATGAGTTGATGGGTCAGGTCAGCCACTGCGGTGAACACCAGGCTGCCAAGAGCACACAATGGAAATCTTCTGGTTGAATATCCTGTGAGTGGGTGGCTTGTCTGCAGAAACAAGAAGCAGGCTCCTTCGAGTCGGAGAACGGAGGGAAGTGGAGGGGGAAAGAGCAATTCCTAATGATTTGTGTGCCCCATTCAGAAGATTAATTTAGCTCCTGTGGTTACCTTTATAGTCCATGAAATGACATTTTGACCTCCAAGAAGGTAGCTGGTGCCTACAGCACTTCATGGTCTGTGCCTTTAATGCCTTGAGTATTTGTGTGCATTATATGCAAGGGCTGGCAGAATAATTTGGCAGATAATTTTGGTAACGAACCAGTTGTTTTACAGACCTGCTTCAAGAGCCAGAACTTACTGCTGCTGGGACCAGGGTGAGGAAGGTGAAAAATTACTTGTGGAGGAAAGGATGGATGAGATAAATACAGAACAATAATGTGCTCTGTACACTTGTGAAAATCTTACCCACATGTGTGTGTGCTGACATCATGTCCTTGACAGCATCCCTGTGCTCTGCTTGTGTGGAAGCACAAGAGTCCATTCCTGCTTGGAAGATGTGCTCTTGCATCAAAGGCAAATCCCCAACTGGAGGTCACTGCCGACAGGAGCTGGCAGAAAGGAGCTTAGGTGGCTTTGCCATTTGCTGCCCATCATGTCCATTTGAACACATCCATCTGTTGCTGGCTTCCCCTTGTGCTGCAGCTGGCGTCTCTCATGGCGTCACAGGGATATACTCTGCCACCATCCTCTTTTCCCTCCCCAGTTGTCTCTGCTTGTGGTCTGGCACAGTTACATTTTCTCCAGCGCCCCCCTTTGAAGCACAGACTTCATGCCAAGGTTTCTTTGCATCTCTGTTAGTCTCTCCTCCTCTGTGTCCTTCCAACTGTTCCTGAATTTCTGGCCCCTCTTGTGATCCGCCAGGAGGCTCTTTGGTGGGTGGTTGTTTCTCTCTTTGATTTTCTGCATTAGTGAAGGATAAAGTGTAACCAATTTTCTCTCGGTGGTATAGTTCTTGGGCTAGAAACTGCCTACCTCAGATGACTACTACAGCAGATAGTATCCCTATTTAGAGGGTCATGCCCAGGAATATGAGAAGTTGAGGACATGCTCAGGGACAGACAAACAAAAAAGTAGAGAAATGGAAAAAGAAGACATGCAGAACCAAACTGATGCTCCATAGGAGTGCACTCCTCTTGTTCTTGAATGCTGTGCAAGGGACCAGAAGTGAGCTGGCTGGACATGACAGTGTAAACCGGGAAAGCTGCAAAGCAAACAAACCAAGTCAAAAAGAACGTAAACCAGCCTGGCAGATCAAATCCCAAGTGTAAGTCAGCTGAGTGAAAAAGAGGTTGAGGGAATGGTTCTCTTTTGCACCTGCATATCTTTAATGAGAAAATTGCAAAGAAGCCAGATAAAAACCAGAAAAGAATAGAAGTAACCCCACTGTTAGCCAGGTAGAAGCTGTGCTTTGATTTGACACCAGCATACCACAGAGATCTAAAATGCTCGGAGCTCTCTGAAAGCTTTTTCAGCCTGTAAAAGGTACCTTTTACTAAAACTGTAATCAGAAACCTGAAGAAATACGAGATTGCCTTCCTAACTGTGCAGAAAGACAAACCACAAGTCATAAAAAAATAAAGATTAAAAAGTTCATCCTAGATTAATAAACAGGCTGAAAAATGTAAGAGCTGAAATGTGAATGCTCAGAGGATCTGCAGTAGCTGTGTAAGAGCAGCAGTCATATACACTGCTAATAAGTAAGTTCGTGTCAAAATGTGATTATATGTGGAACAGATATGGAGATAATTTACCCTCTAGCATGCAGAAAGAATGAAACTACAATGAAAGCCTTTCTGTGAACAGATTTGTAGGTAGGAGGCAAAGGATACAAGCAAAGAAGAGACTTCCAGCTGTGATGAAGAAAACAGGACACTGGAAAACGGCCTGAGTGTGAAGTCATATACATACTTGGGCCAGTGTAAGCTGGCTTGCCAGTGCTTTTCTTTTTTTATCCCAATACCTCTGTGCTGACGAAGCACAGAGCACCTCAGGGGACGTGCTGATGCAAGACAATGACATTGCTGTGGGGCAAAAGCAAAAACTATAGTTTGTGAAGCTCAGGTTGATCCCTGATGAAAAGATAAGGCAGTGACACATAGGAATGCGAACGCCACGTAAGGGAATTCATTGGTATTACAGAGAGAATAAACAAATTTCCTGCTAAACAAACTAGCACTGTTTGAGCATTATGTAATGTAGGCAATGTACAAGGACTTGGAAATTGTCATTGTCTCACTGCTTCAAATTGCAGTGGATAAACACGGCTTTCGGGTAAACTATATCAGGAGGATGGGCACCAACCACAGTCACAAAAGCAGAAGAGGTAACCTATTCGTAGTGTATTATCCTTCCAGCAAAGCTGCCTCATGGTTATCAAAGCAGTGGGAAAGCTGCTTTATCAGTTCAGGAGTACTAACCCAGCAATCTGGTTCTACATGGGAAAGTTGGGTTACAGGTAAACTTTGAGATCTCTAGCTCAACATTATTACACCTAAGTAGGATTTAAGGAAGGTTTGTATGTGAGGTATGTAAAATATTTGTATTTCCCGTGACTGGGAAGCTACAATCTGCATGGATCTACAAGCAAGAAATCCAGTCAGATCAAATTATTTCTTCAGGATAAACCATGGAGTAGAGAACAAGTTGCATCTGTTGGCAAGCTGGTCTATATGATCATTGTAGGTGTCTTCCAAGTTGGCAGTATTGGGCTTATGGTTGAACTTGATGATCTTAAGGGTCTTTTCCAACCTAAATGATTCTGATTCTGTTTTATTCTGAACATCATAGCTGTGAATGTGCATGTTTTGCCAGAACAGCAAATCTACTTCCTATAAACACAGGGCATGATCGTGAGAGAGATTGTAAGACACTGGGGGATCCCAGCCATGGGAAGTCCCTCTGCTAGGAGATGGCTTACCAGACTGGGCAAGAAACAAGCTTAAGAACATCTGACAGACATTGAAACAGGCTTTTTTAAACTAGACTATCAAACACCCCACATAACAAGGTAATTTGTTACTGCAGAAAATATTTATGCTCAAACATTAAACTACCTGGAAGATATGAACAGTATTTTCCTGATGACAAAAGTATAGGCCTGAAAGAACATTCCTCCCTTTCAAGCAGAATAAGAAAAAGACTGAAATATGTATGAATTATGATTTTCTACACTTTAAGGAATTATAAAACAAGGGTTAAATTAGAATTTGCAGGGTTGTTTTAAGTTTTACTGTGTCCATGAGAAATGAATTATTGCCAAGTCCTCACAAGGGCTGATGTTTTCCAGAAGAATTATTACAAGACTGCTTCAAATTCCATATAGGACACATAATCAAATGTTCTGCTTACCATCATTATTGCAATGAGCACTGTGGTGTGATTTTATAATGGTTCACTGTGCTGTGATGTTATACTTCCCCCGGCACCTTCTGCCTGAGCCAGCAAAAATCCCAAGGTGCAGAGGGCTGAAAATGACAGCAGGGTATTTATTATGAAAGCAGGCATACTTCTGATTCAGAGACTGAAATGAGAAAAGGGCAGAAATAAGGCGAGAAAAAAATCCTTGAGGGGGTTTAGAAAAGGTGGCATCACTGATCTTGCACTCGAGGTCCTAGGTTTACCAGTGCTGTTTGTAGTGGTTGAATATTCAGTATTGCTCAGGGTTGAGTTCAAACTAAAGGGGTTTGCCTCTTGGATAAAGCAGCATTTTTATTATCCCTCAAACAAAGTTGGCAGAGAAGGATTTACCCTTTGCCCTTCATTCTCCTCTGCAAGGAAAAGGAATGTCATGCAGGGCTGTGGTAAGCAATGTAGAGCTGTGGGTTAGGTGTGGCTTTGCTAGACTGCATAAGGTAAGACTGTGTAAGGCAAGACTAGACCAGGCAGTTTACAAGGGTCTGAACCTCTCTGTCCCACTGGTGAGTGCCATGTCAGCCATGGGAAGGGGCTACCTTTAACTTAGGTAACATGGTTCTTGTTGAAAGCGTGTACCACCAGTGATGGTACTTTTCCAGATTATCTTGGCAGTCAGCAGAATATCATCCTCCCGCTGATCCTATCTACCTAATTGCATTTCTGCAAAATGCTTTCTGCTGGAGCATTTGGATGACCCAATTTCTTTTTCTTTGCTGGTATTCTTAAGAAGACCACCAGGTGGGCTGAGGTAACTTTGTTCCTTGAGCCCCTCATGAGTATTTTAGGAGAGCATTAAAACTTGCTCATAGCACATTGGTTTTGCAATAAAATGGTTATTGAAATTGTTCAAATTCTTGGTAATTTATTTTAACTACTTATTTTTTCTGGCAGGTCCTTAAGAGGGAGGGAAAGGGGGAAAATGTGAAATGGAAAGTAGCAAGTTAAAATTAATAAAATCATTTTACTGACAAGTTTACAGTAACAGGGTGTTACTATGCTTTGTCTTAGTAGTTATGCTGAAGAATTCCTCTGCACATAGAGTATAGTTGAGCTTCTCCTTATTAGATCATCTTTATGAGGTGTCCACATTATTTGTGTCTGGAGAGCTCTTGGTATTTGCAGAATTACTTTAAATAGGTTAAATATGAATACTTTGTATTAAGCTGGTTTGAGGAACTGCTGCAAGGACAGCAATTTAACAGAAAACAAGGGTTAAACGTAACTATTCCACCTCCTCCTTGGCTGCTACTGGTGTTAGCTCCCACAGTGGCTCTTGGCCTCAGTTCCCCATTCAGCCTGAAGATGTGCCTGTGCTGTGGATGGCGTGAGGGGTGGGTGATGTGTTCTCCCACCAGGTGTAGCTGGGCTTTAAGCTCCAGACAAGTTGGAGTCTTGCTAGGAAAAAAAGCAGTTTCTGAGGAAAATAAAGCGGATACTTGTTTCTATTTCCCCTTGCAGCTGTGTTAGTCAGAGATAACTTCTCTCTTTGGTTACCTGTACATCCCTGGTCCTAGGGAGGCAAAAGGAGGCCACCACTGAAAGGTCCCTCACAGAAAATGGTGCTGGCCAGTTCAGCTTCAAGTTCATGGCTCACCTGATACTTACTGGTTGTTAGCAAGAGAGCCAGCTGTCGCCCTGCCAGAGTTACCCATCAGATAACCCAGCAGAGCTCTAACAGGGCAATTATTTAACATAAAGAAACAGCGGTGTGTGGTGCTTCAGAACTTTTTCTTGTTCCTTTCCTTCCCACATCTGTCCTTAGAGGCTAGGCTTTAAGTGGAGGGAGTATTTAGAGGAAATGCTACAAATTTTAGTAGTTTTTCTGAGGTTCAGCAATACTGAATTTGTCCATTCTGATTCTTTAGTGGCTCTTCGGGGTATTTGCATCTGAAAGCTATCCCAGGCATGTTATGCAGCTAATCATTACTATGGGGTTCTACTGTGGGTGATACAGAGGTCCTGAACAGTTTATAAGAATTAAGATTTAATTTGAAGTTGTTAAAAAATATGGGTTTCTGTCCATGTGGTATTAATGTAATTGATTTATTTTTATAAACTATTCATTGGATGTGTATTTTATATAAAATTTGACTGTAAATTTTTTAGCAACAAAATGTGTTACAAAAAAGCACAAAGGAGTTTTTCTCTGGAGGGCATGTCTAGACTTGTGTTAATTTAAACTTCAAGTGTGAGTTTTGAAACTGCCCCTCTCAAACTTCTTTCTTACCCTGGTGTGACTTATTTCAATTTAGCTTAAATGACCAAGCAATTAAATCCAAAGAAGAGCATGCACAGAGAGGGTTACATAGACATAAGTGAGCAAGTTTTAGTCAACTCTTTTGTATTGAATCAGTGCTCCTTTTTGCTTAAAAAAATGCTTTAAAATGACTTTGAGTCTCTTCCCTACATAAAGTCTTGCAACCTGAGTGATGTATTAAATAAAATAAAATGAAATCAAAGGTTAGCACACGAGAGCAGTCATATGCTCCAGCAACGTACATCTTGTGGATTGAAGGGTTTACAAACAGATTTCTCTCAGGGAAGAAAAGCAATTGACACCCAATTAGTGTTAAAGCATATTCCTAAAGCTCAATGACTTGAGAGCAAATTACAGTTGTCATTGCGGATTTGTGAAGTGTGCTGAACCATGATGCATTCCTTCGGAGGGAAGTTGCTCAGATGTGAAAGTCTGAAATAGGCACAGCAAGTACGAGTTCTTCGTGTTTCCATAAAATCTCTGCTTCAATAAAACAAATTTGTAAAGTAACCATGAGGTCAATTGGATGCATTTTTACTGATTCCTGCTGTTTGTTAAAAACCTGTCAATGGCTCACTGAGCTTTGAGCTGAGCTGCACATCAGTCCCACTCCTCCTTGCCATTCCTGGGCCCTCAGTTATGTAGCTGTAAGCTGTCACAGAGATGGCAGTCTGTGCCTGAGCAAAACAACATGGGGGAAGGGGTTTTGCTGCATAACTGGTAAGGTGTGGGCTTTTTGCTGTCTGTTGCTGAACATAGTTTTTCCTCCTAAGAGTGGGAGATAAGTGCAGTCTGATGGTGATCAGGGAAGCCATCAGCAAGGGAAGCTTTCAAACTTGCTTGCTCTTCCTTTATTTGCATACGCTTCATACCAAATAGCCACAAGCCTGGACTTTATTATCAGTCAACCGTTTTAGCAAGATTATGCACCATGAGAAGGAGAGCAGATGTCATTTACAAATATACATGAGATTGATATTGCTTGACTCATTTAAGGAAAGCTTATGTTTGAATATGGATGAAGAAGCACAGTTATACATCAGAAAAAGCATTACCTATTCACAGCCTCCTTAAGCTGCTGAGCTGGTATACTATAGCAAATGCAGGGTGCTTCATAGCAATGCCCCTGCCATGTGCTTGGACGTGGCATCCTACCTGTGTGTGTGGCACACGTGGTAGCCACCTGTGTGGGACCACCTTGTGCCTGCATGCACAGCAGCCACCACCCCGACGCGAGGGCTGTGGCACGTCTGCTGGCATGGCCAGGCCATGGAGCCAACTGGTAACCCATCTTGCATGGCTTCAGTCAGCCTCTTGATTCAGTGGCTTCAGTGTTGCCCTGAACAAGGGTGCTTTTCTCAACTGGAAGCAGGGATAGTGATAAAGCAATTAAAAGAAAAGCCCTCACTGTTAATTTACATTATTTGTCATAGCTCCCAGAATGCAATCACGGAAACAAAGACTGAATCGAGAACAAAAGGAGGGAACTTATTTGAGAAATTTAAATATCAAACAAATTTCATAACAATTTTGAAGCGTGTCTGCTTGTTTCAATTGGTCTTCAGAAATCTGCTCCAAGGTTCTAAGTGCATAAAGAAAAGTTTTGCATTTTCAGATTGTCTTTCTTTGCAAGCTCATTGCTTAAGAATAGGATAACAATTGTACTGCAATTAAGAGCCTTACAAGATAAAGGGAATTTTAATATTCTTTCTGTTCAGTACAAGTTTTGAAAACCTCCCTCTGTCTCTCCTGTAGCTGACAGAAAATATAAGAAAGGGTAAGGAAAGGTGAAGGTAGACTCAGCCTAAAGAAAGAAAAATCTTAAAATAAATATGAAAACAGGAAATCCAACACAAAGCTCTCACAAGCCTAATGGCAGCTAACTCTACATTTTGTAAATAGGGAGTTGAAATTCATATAAAGCCCTCTATATGAATTCATATATGTAGAATACAGTATGGGAAAATATAAATACATTCCCATAATCTGTTACATCTTCCTTAAGCTTGAACAATGGAATATTTTGTTTTATTTTAGAAGAATTGTCCATTATTATTTTAGCTTTATGATTTTTCAGGTAGTAATTTAGCTATTATACCAGTTAATACTGGTGTAAATTTTATTTTCATTTTCTTCAGTGGTATGACCATCTTCTCTTTGCAGGAACCTTATCCTTCTCAAATAAGACCTCAAAGTGGACCACAAGCAGGTGGAACAACACTTACCATCACTGGTACAAACCTGGCCACTGGTTCCAAGAAGGATGTTCAAGTTTCAGTTGGTAGCCAGCCTTGCAATGTGTATGTACCCTGAGTAAATAACAATACAGAGCTGTATTCCAACAAAACACCAACCTTTTCTGGCCTTTAGAAATTAAACAAATCCATTGTCTATCGCTTCGTGACTCATCCCGTGCAATGGGGTTCTGCACATAACCTTCAGAAACTCACTCAGAGGCTCCAGCTGGGAGAAACACCAAATAAACAACCAAAGTGGGAGAACTTGGATATCCAAAGGTTTTTCCAGTTTCGGCTTTCTCTGCTTGAATGGCTGCTCCAAACCCACCCATGCTTTCGCTCAGCAGCTCCTCAGTGGTTCCATATAAAATTTTAATCTTCTGGTGCCACTTGGCTTGTTCCTCTCATTTCTTTTTCCTTTTATTGATTGCTGCCTTTCTTTCTCCCTTTTCCCCCTCAAAAAAGAAAAGGAATCACATGAAATGTGCTGACATTGCATTGCTCTTGTGTTTGTACATTATTCCTTTTCATATCTTACATCTTTTTTTAAAGACTCTAACTGATCTGAGGAAAGTGTTGTCTCCTCTTGTAACTACTCAGTGCCTAGCAAAAGTAGAGCCCAGGTTTTGTTGCTTTTGGGGTACTACAGTAAAGATTACAAATCACATTACAAATGGTAATGTTAGTAACTGAAGATGTTTCCTCTTCTCTTTCTTTTCTAATCTAGCACTGAATTTGGAGATGAGATCATTTGCATTACAGGACCTAATAGCAAGGTTGAAATTGTTCCAGTCACAATGAACTATGGGGGCACAATAAGTACTGTACCACAGCAGTTTTCGTACCGTGAGAATCCTACTGTCACCAAGTTCCTGCCAGTAAATAGCTTCAGCAGGTAACAAAACATTTGTCATAACTTCATTTACAATTGGGTTAAATTGTGTAATATCTAATAAACCTATTGCATGTAGAACTGTTTGAAATAAAACTTCCTGTATTCTAGCCATACACGTATTTAGATATGTAGAGTTTGTGATCTTAACCGCAGCTGATGTTTAAAAGCATTCTGTTTACCTTTGAACTTTAATCCCCACTTCAAAGGTAAATCCTGAAACCAGAAAAAGTAATGAGCTTCTTTTAAGTGAAGATGTCTCAAAGAAAGAGATTCAAAGCATTTCAGCTTGATGTCAGACAACATGATCTTTGTGTTACTTACAAATCCTTATCCCATAGGATAACATATATAAAAGGTTTCTAATGAAAAGGTTTCTAACAGTTCTTCTATTCAGCTTTTAATAAGTATGCTG
Organism: Coracopsis vasa; assembly: GCA_026283785.1. NCBI lineage: Eukaryota > Metazoa > Chordata > Aves > Psittaciformes > Psittacidae > Coracopsis > Coracopsis vasa. Next base: position 10,406 of record JANHGB010010768.1, read on the forward strand.
GGAACAGAGGAAAATTATGGCTTGTCATCTCTTTGTCCCATGAGGAAAAAAAGTATCTTTTTTAGGAAATCTAGATCAGAGTTCAATAATGCTTTTAAAAGGTATGCTCTCTTCTATGGTGGTACTCACTAACAGCCCATTTGGTAACTGTTCCTTCTGGAAGAAAGCTCACCCAGTACTAATTGTGAAACCAAAGAAATGTGCGCCACTCTTATATTTGTAGCAATATGGCAAATCATTTGTATAAAAGTCCTTGCAGCATACCTCTGGTTATGAAAGTCATTCTGTGACTGATATAGGGACAAACTGGTGACCTGGATTCACACTGATCTCTGCTGTTCCCTGGTATTCTGGTCTCTTAATAGGGCAGAGTTGGAAGAGAGAGATCATGATGTTTCCACTTTCTTTCAGTAAAAAGAATATCATGACCATAGAAACAGGGCATTAAAAGTAAAATTGGCTGTGACTGCTCTTGGAGAAATTGATACCTGCCTCATTGAATGTTGAGTAGTCACTTATGCCAAATAGAATTTGGTTTTAATATTTGCCTTTAATTTTCGGTTTGGGTGGGTTTGAGGCCTGGAGGGCTTTTTGGTAGATCAATAGTGATTTACTTCACAGGGTTTAAAATACTTCTTTTTTTTTTCATCTATATAAACTGAAGCTTACTTTAATGGATTGCTTTGAGGATTGCTATCCCTCTTAATTCATATTACTTTGATGAATTTAACTCCCACTGGCCACTTGCATGCATTCTTCTTCTAGTGCAAATGCATTATTTTTTAAACAATGTCTTGCAAATGAAAGGAAGCAGAGAAGCCTGCTGCCTGCGGACCTGTGGAAAATAAACTCTCACCTTTGTCTCTGTGCGTGTGGTAGTTGGTGTGATTTTAACAAAAACATTGGAGAAGTAAAGCACGCAAAGATAGGCAACAATCAAAAACCACAAACACTGGGAAAGCAATTTATACCTTTTTTTATTCTGCGGTTTTGAAACAAGTTTGAAGTTGACATCACTGCTTATAAATGCTATGGTCATCTATAGTTTTAACAGAAATCCCTTTTATAGGATATCTAATTATCATACAGGCATTATATAGGTGCTTCCAGTGGAAGTAGTAGCAGTGCAGGATAAAATACTGTTAGTGGTAATTTACCAATGACTTGACTTCTCTTTTAATTCTCCCTTTCAGTGGAGGAAGAAATATTACAGTAACTGGAACCGGTTTTGAGCTCATCCAGAGTTTCTCATTGGTGGTGTATGCAGAGCGTCCAGAAGCAGGGAAAATGAATCTCAAAAGGGTAATTTTCTTTCTTTCCTCACAAAGGCATCACATTAGATGCATAACACATATAGTCTGTTCGAACATGCATTTAAGTTTGCTCACTGGACTTCACTGGGCTTGGAGTGGAATAAGGTTTAAACAGATTTCTGGGTCTGTTCAGTGTTTCCGTGGGAGAAGAGCCCACTCATACCATGTTGACTTACATTCACTTGCACCTTGCAGTCTTCCGCTTTAAAATTATTTTAATTCAGTATGAATAAGGATAAAAGAATTAAGCTTTGAGTGGTGAAGTGGATGTATTTCAGAACTGGAAAGTGGTAACGTTTTCATGTCTGTCTCCTTCCTCTCCCCTGCAAACTTTAGAGATTTACCTGAAACAGGACCCAAATCCAGACAATGCTGAGTACTCAGCTTTACACAGTCATTGGCTTTTATTTTCTCACGCCTCAAAGAGCCATGTCTTCTTCTCTCTCTTGCTTCATGCATATTCCACCTATAGGATGCTCACAAACAGTTGTGAAAAAAAACATAAAAAGAAAGAACCCTTCTTGCATCTCATGTTGAGAATTGACATTACCAGTTTCCCACTCTTCTAATGAAAGCCACTGTTTAATGTCACTCAAGGAAAGGGAAAAACCTTCAAGCAAGCACTGCCCATTGAGAGCTTTAGCCCTGATTTTCCCAGTC
>JANHGB010010769.1:0-21333 GCA_026283785.1 Coracopsis vasa
GTTGTCACAGGTAGTTTTGAAATGTACCAGCACTGTTTTACAGGGAGGTGAACTTCTCAGGTTGAAGTTCAGTTACCATAAACTGAGATGGATCGTGCTACAAAATGAGGGAGAAAACGCTGCACTCAGTCCATGATGATGGATTTGTGCTGCCAGAATAACAGCATCTAGTGGCTGATCTCCAAGAGGATAGGTTTTCCATGTTAAGAACTAACGCAGATCAGTTAGATTTCAGAAGCCCCTTCCACTGACCACAAGCATAAGGAGTTCTTGTAATCTCTCTCTGGCACCATTTGAGAATATTATGAACACTAGAACTGGCTAAGAAACCACCCCCACATTTTCAGTGTATGATAAGGTCTCATGAGAACCTTTATCTTTCAATAAAATGTGACGCTTAAGAATCAGCAAACTGCTCTTGTTCCTATGTTTTCCATTCGAAAGTCATTTAGAAAAGTTAACCAACATTTTGAAATCTTTAAGTGTTCCTTCTGGGCCAAAAAAGCACTTCTTGTCATGAGAATGTCTGGACTTTTGCAATTTTTGACTAGTTGTTCTTTAGTGAATTGTCATTCAGACACGAATTCTAATGCTTTGACTTCTTTTGCTTCAACCAGAAGTGATACAGGTCATGGCATCTTCAGAGCAAGCTGCCAGAAAACGACTCAACAATTTTGCCTCTAATTGTACCCATTAACAGAGCAAGGAAACTTCCTACTCATTATTCCGAGAATAGCAACAATGCCTTTTGAAAGAGGATTAGCTGAAATTTCAAGTGTGCCAGTACTCCTCAACTCTGAAAGCTCTTCCATTGATGCCAAGCAGCAAGATTAGTCTGCAGGAGGAGGGAGCCTGCACAGCACTGATGTTCAGAACTGATGACATAAGTTGCAATGTGATGAAAATTCCTAGCTATTTTGTATGAGTAACCACAGTTATAGAAAGATGGCCTTTGTGCTGGCAGGCTTGGCAGAAGAACTCACTCCTGTGGGATCTGCAAAGGCTAAAAACCTTCTTGAACCTAAAACCAAAGACAAGGCACAATGCTAAAACAACATGGAAGGTGGAAAAAGGCTGTTTTCCATTTTGTGTGCATTGTACGGCCCATTGCTTTCATGTTCTTTCCTCATACTGGAAATTCCAATTAAAGGGAATGTTTGGATCAATTACAGAAGGGGATAAACCTCATTATGTGGGGGCTGCATTTTTTTTGTCTGTGTCATTTGAGTAGGAGAGAATGTCTCAGATGTTTATATGAAAGTTTGCAGGTATTTGTTCCTGTTAGGCTCCCATTTGCTGTTCTCCATTTTCCTTTTTCCTTTGCTTGCAATAGCTATTAGTGACAATCAGTAAAAGAGGCATATTGTTGCCTGTTAGAACATGTTGCAACTTTTCAGCCTGATTATCTTATTATATCAACCCAAATTCAGTTTTTTGCTTATACTGCACTTCCCACCTCCTGATACCTTCTGCCTGAACGGAAGCAGGCAAGGTATGAGGACTCAAGTAGATTGTTAATGTGTGCCTTGGGGAAAGTTAACATTTTTAATGATCCCATGAAATAGACCAAAGTCCTTAGACATAGCCTTTATCTCTAGTTTTCTATGTGCATATGTGCCATCTGCTTTTTGCAGCGTAGTAGGAGAGATGGAGAATGTTTGGTTTAAGTAAGCCTGGAGACTGGATGAAATAGTCCCAATGACACCTACGCATTCTCACAGAGATCTTCTTTTAGCTCAGGCAGGAGAGGGCTCTTTCTCCATAGGAAGGCATTAGAGGCTCTATTTCTCTACTTTCACTATGCAAGCAGATGTTTAGCCAGGTGCATCTGTGCCCATTTGTACACTGCTGCAGGACTTTTATGAGCTTCAGTGGTGATTTCAGCAGAAAGGTGCTGCTTATTTGGTGTGCCGACAAATAAGTGGAGGTTCTCGCTGTGTTATTGAGGCTATATGTTCTTTTATGGAGAGACGGAGACTGGTTAAAATACCTGTAAAGCTAATCTATTAGTAACAACTGAGCAGTACAGGTCAGCTTCATTCCTGTTCCTGTGGTTTATTAGTGATGTGAACCATTTAATTCCAGTTCATTTTGTGTTGCCTATGCTACTTGTAATGAATGAATTGGTTTGCTCAGACTGGAAGGGCCAGGTTTATACTGCTCAGGTTCAAGGCCTTTTTCTGGTTATATGAGCTCATTTGTTGTTCCACTGACAGTTTACATAGCATCTGCGCCCTGTCAGAGTAAGGCCAATACTCAGTTGAGATAGGCACAGAATAGTGCTTCTGAGACAGACATACTCTTCCAGGGCCACAGTTTAGGCTACGTAGAAGAGCGCTAGGATTCAGATGCCGTTCTTTTCAAGGAGAGGTGGCCATTTCTGTTCCTTGGGGTTGTTACCCAGTAAAGGAACTTACACTGACTTTTAGGGGAGCACCTGGCCAGGCAAGCTACTGGAAAGAAGTCACTTGGAGTCTAGAAAGCTTCTCCCTCATTTAAAGAGGCTTTTTGCTCTGCAGAGTATCACAAATCAGGGCAGGGGAAAGCAGTATGGGAGGGCTAGATTTGACATCTACAAGTTTTAATAGTCAAGCGCAGGGTGTTTCTGTCTCTTCACCCCAACTCTCTGAATTCTTTGTGCTGTTTTCTTCCTCTCATGTGAAATTAATTCTTTTGGCTCCTGTTCAATATGGTGTTAAGTACCTACTTAATCCTTTACAGTAGTTTGAGCTGCTGAATAGAGCAGAAGCTTGGGCTATTGCTTAGAAACCAGGACTGAGGTGTTAGAAAGGTAGGAGCTTCGTGCTACAGACAAGCTTGCTGTGTGACGGTGGGCATATTGTATTGACTCACTTTTCTTGAGCATCCCCCTGTGCGACTACGTGAGTGTTACTCATTTCCCTTGCAGGGGGTAGCACAAGGTGCCTGCCAGTGGGGTTTGTTAAGAGCTTTGAGAGTGCTGCCTTTGAAAGACGAACAGTTTTGCTGCAGTGAGCGCTGGACGACTGGACATGTTTGACAGCACTTTGTGGAGCAAAGGAATGAGTAGGACTGTGCATTGTTGTCACAAAGGGGAGACGTTTTCTGGGACAGTTTTTGAAGTTGAATTCTATATATCATTTTAATGCAAAAATGTATTTTAATTTAGACATAATACAAGGAGCCACAACTTCAAAAACCAGAGTAGAGGCTCACTGAGGCAGCACACTGGAACATTCCTAGTGCTTCCCTAGAGCCACCACTGAGCTTTGAATCTTGACAGCCCCTGTCAAAGACAGTCACATAATAATGCTTAAGAACTTCATTTTGTCTTCAAGCCAGGTTAGGTGGAGCAGTTTGAGGTACAAACACTGTTTGGTGAGAGCTCTCAGGGTGGCAGTTCTAAATAGCTGACCCTCATCCTGTTTTTCCTGCACCCCAAAGCAAGCATAGCGATTAAGACATACGGGTGACAACACAACTTCCTATCCCCACACGTGGAACATGGACCTTGAAAAGAGAGAAGAGTTGCCTGGAAAGGCTGAAGGAAAAGAAAAACAGTGAGAGTGTTCTGCTAGTATCTGATGAAGATGAATACATTTTTGGTATTTAAATATGTTTTGATTATTAAGCCTGTGGATGGGTATGGCATTCTGAATGCAATGGCACAATTTGCCACTCAGAATAATAAGAAATAAATTTGGAGGCTGAAACTTAGATCCATTTTAGCAGTTTTCAGGTAAGTTTTTTGGATTCAGAGCACTCTTGGGAAGAGAGAGAAGCATAAAGTCCCTGCAGATTCAGAGCAAAGGTTTTCCTCTCCAGTCACCCTGAATTAGGTAGAAGAGGAACACAGTTCACTCAGTCTTCCACATGCCATATCAACAACTGGAAAAAGGCTGTTATGCAGGTCATACAGGACGACCACATGTTTCCTTTTGGCCTCTGGCACACTCATAACAGGACAACGTAAGATGGGATATGCAATAACTGAACATGAGAACATTCCTGCTGCTCTTTCCCCTTCAAATGGAATTTAGCCCTGGTGAGAAGTTCAGAATTGACGTTGCAAAGGTCTGAAATTTCCTGTTTACCTCAGAAAACAAGCACGGCACAGGCCATGGTAGCTCAGGCTTCCACAGGGTGCCTCAACAAATCATCGTCAAAGGGATGCGCTACAGGAGCACAGGGGTAGTATCCTTGCAGCCACCACCTCTAAGCCTTTTCAAAGTGTCTTCAGCCCAAGGATCAGAGGTCTTTCCAGACATTCCTAAATGATGTGCCTAGCTCCTGCAGGGGGTTCACTGGGCTCAGTGAGGAGATGGGGCAGCTAAGGACTACTGCTTTTTTTTCCCTAAAAGTGAGGCAGGCACGCACCGCCTTCTACTGCAATCTGTGCTTTCTCTCAGCATCAGCTTAGTGGGACACAGTCCCATACTGGCACGCAGGCTCTGTACAGATAAGTGGGACCATTCACACCTCTCTTGGTGTTGCTTCAGTCTTTTTGCAGCTCATGCTGGATCATACGTTGTGGATTGTATGCGAGCCACAGAATTTTCAGAACTGCAGGCCTGCACACATGATCTCTCTCTAAACCCATGTTCAGGAAGTATTCAGCATGGAACCATTACGGGCTCTTAACATCAGACTGTGGAGTCTGCTACCCATAGAAAAATACTCCCATGTGAAAGCGTTACAAATGTAAAAAGATTGAGGATAGAGAGGACAGCATAGGTATTGCTAGGGGAGCCTGCTGTGTGAGAAGCCATATTGCTTATTGATTCTCCTGTTTCAAGTGGCAATAAATTACATTTCTCATGCAACAGATGCAAGAATAAGATCTCTTCAAAAGTAGGAAGAGCCTTCATTTGAATGCAGATAATTAACATTTGACTCAGGACAACCCCTTAAGAGCTGAACCGGGTAGGATTCACTGCATGGGACTTGAAATCAGATTATATACAAACTCTTGTGGAAATACTGTTTTAGTGGGAGTTGGAGGAGATCCCAGTTGAATAACAATCAGATTCCATTTCAACCCTTACTTTTGGCCAGCTGCTTCTTTTGTATGTGCTGGGAAAGATTAAAAAGTTTGGAAACACTATTCATGTGGTGCCTTATCACAGTTCTGGGGCATTCTCTGTCTCTCTCACTGTACCCGAAGTGCTAACAGTTTAGTAAGACCAGGATCTGGGGTTTAAGAAAGCGATGTTAAAGGATTGCATATAGCCAGCCAGGATACATTCTGTTTCAATCAAACTCATTCTGCCTGCAGAAAACTTAAAGGACAAAGGATGATTAGATGTATAATTGTTGCCTACACAAGCAAGTAGGTGGTCAAAGATATTTCAAGCTTTATTTACCCTTTTCTGGCTAGCATATTGATAGCAGTTGTTATGTTTCCTCTGAAAAGAGTGAGAATTGCATAGCGGCCTCCAAACTCCTTCCTTATATTCTGAGAGACCTCAGACTCTCTACAGTGGTCTCCCTGTACATCACTGAAAACCTTCAGGTCTTCTGGAATTCTTCCAGTCTTTTTGCTTATGGGGAATCTGCTAGTACATTTATAGTTTGCCTTATATTCTATTTATATAAACATCTAATGTGGTCAACTTTTGCTAGAATCTTGGATCCTCTCTCAGAGCTGTTGATAAGTATAATACACAGAAACATTACCATGACACCTACGAAGTTCTCTGACAGAGCTGGACAAACTGATTGTATCACAAAGTTCACTGGATATATTATTCATTGATTTTCACTTTATTCACGCAGCTACAGAGTGAAGGAAAACAAATTCTCAAAAGACTCAATGTCATTTGCCTAGCTGCTGTATAAGAACAGAATCTTGCTTCTCCTGATATCAAGGGCTGGCATTCCCATTGAACTTGTTGATTAGATAGGAGCTACAAGTCTCCAAACCAGTTCCATCTGTGCATAGGCTACGGAAATGCCATTGATGCCAATAAATTTACAGTAGGGTTGTATTTTTCCTTAAGCATCCTTTTAGATGATTCTTCTCCACAAAATCCAGTCTCCCACTGTTTCTTAAATTTTATGGTAACACAAATTCAGCCTGGATTTGACTATTGTTTGTTTTTTTAAATAGCCTTATTATTTGGAAAGCACATAAGCCAACGAGGCATTTTCAGCCATGTAAGCAGTGAAAGATGACTACTCCAGACAACAGCTTAACAATGACACCTGAAACATGCAACTGAATCATAGCATACAGTTACACCCTGTGGCTGAAGCAGCAAAACCCCTGTATTTTTTCTCTATTGATGCCTTTTATACAATCAGTATTGTTTTGCAAAGAGGCTTGAGCTGTCCTATGACAGTAATCACTATGAAATCTCAATAAATGCTAGAAAAACAAGGTCCATTCCAAGTGCAGCCTAACCATGAGACTCCAATCTGTAATGCAACCTGTTCTTCAAGATGAGAAATTCTGTCTCCATCCAACTAAGAGTCTGTCACTGTTTGGAAGTGAATGTGGGAATAGAATCCAGGCCTGAAAAGAAAGAGTCCCTTCCACTTAAGTTATTTAAAGAGCATTACTTTGGCAAGAAAAGAAAAATTATTGCTATTCTAAGACCTTGCAGGTTCCAAATTAACATCCCCTCTGGAACACACAACATACTATTCCAGTGAGGCTTGTCTGTGCTGGGTCAAAACTGACACTATGATCTTCATTCTCTCAGTACTGTAGAGTGCAGAGACAAGTAGATCACAAGAATAAAATTGTTAAGGCAGTGGTTGTTCCTAGAGATACAGGAATTACAGTGCCTAGTAACCGAGGACATAGAAACAGAGTCTGATATGTCTTATGTATTCCAGTTATTCTGTTAATTTACTTTGGAAAAAGGAGATGGTGGTATTCAACATGCCTAAAGGGGTGGAAGAATTCAATTGTTCTGCACAAAGGTGCAACACCAAAGCAAATGCCCTCAAATTCACAGTGGCATCCATTACCCTGAGCTTGGGAGTTTGGAAGATGCATTTTAAATTATGGAGTTAAGCAGAAACAGAATAAATAAAACACAGACAAGTATGGCATTGCTCTTTATTGAGAGTCATGTAGTGAAGTAGCAAAGCAGTTGATACCACAGTTAACCAGAGGACAATTTTGCAAGGGGAAGGGAAAAGGCTTTAGAATCTGCCCTTCCTCAAGGAGACAAACCTAAATCTTTTTATGTACTTGCTCCCCCAGCCTCCAAGCTCTGATGTGCTTCCTTAAAGGAGGGAGCCTGGCACCAGCAGAGGGAATTCCACAGCAGCTGAGTTGAAAAATGCTATTAATGAGAGCAACTTCTGACTTGCAAGAAGTGACTTAACCTTTTGTTTTAGTATTCAGCTTTATACAAAATGCCTGTACTTCAGGATTACAATGTACTGCTTCTTTCTACCACAGACACACACCAGTACTTTTAGTGACATCTCTTTGGTGTTTGTAAATATCACATAATGCATCCTTTCCTGCAAAATCAAAGTTCCTCCTGATAGAAACTGTCTATCAGAGTACCCCACCACAGTCTGTAGTGACCACTGTTCTTTTCCTCCTGCCAAATTCTCTCTTGTTTATGACATTTCAGAACCCAGCAAGGACCAGTGCAACTGCTGCCACACAGACCAGAGAGATTAATCTGTTAGCATCAAGCTTAATTTGAAAATATGGTGGGTAGAAGGAGAAATAAACACATCAGTGAAGTATGAGTGTACATGGTTTGAAAAAGCACTGGCTAGAGTGGTGGTGAAAGCAATTAACATTCATTGAGAAACAACTGTTAGGAGAGGTACAGTGAGAAGGGGAATAAATACAATGAGAATCAAGTGTAGACTGAGCTATGAGACCTGCTGTTTGATGGAGAGGTCAGCTGAGAAACATGGAGCTATCAATACAGTTGTTTTCATCTAGTCCAGATATGATGTTGGCCATTGTATTGAAGTAACCATGACCAGAGAGGAGGCAGGGATAAGGACAGTCCTGAGGAGATGCCTTTCTTGGTAAAATAGAAGGCAAGAGTGTAAAAGGTAGATTTGCCTCTCAGTGTTATTTACTTGTTGGTTTTGTAAGCAAGGCAGAAGAACTTTTATCTCAAAGAGGATGTCCTTTTCTCACCCCATTTAGGTGTTTTGTCAGTTTGCTGCTAGGATGGACATTATTCAGTATTGCTTACCTTCCACTGTGAATCACTTCTGATTTTCTTGGTTTTTAGTCAGGTGACTGCTGACTCTCTAGAAAGAGTTTCACTTTACAGATGGTCCCACATCCCAGGTCTAAAATGACCTTGGAGGCCTCAGCCCATAGAGTCTAAATAGTGGTCTGCAGCTGCAACTCAAATTCTGCCTTTCTCAAGGTCACACAGGCAGGAGCCCAGGATGGTATTCCTGCTTCTTCATACATTTTTCTGCTGTGTGAGCATGCTGGTCTCTGCTAACTGTGTAGGGAATCAAGTACTAATCCTTTAGAAGAGGAAGTAGCAGCCATGGGAAGACAGGAATTCTAGGAATGCAGAACCAAGGCACAAGGTATGAAGAATCTTATCTCCCTGTAGGGTAGGACTGGGGTGGAGCAGCATGTAAACCACATGGAAATAGAAAACCCTGAGACAGGGTACCCCTTCTAGCACAGAAGGGAGGGTATTTAGTCTCCATGCACACTGAGTGAGGTCTGCTTCATCACTGTGAAAGAAATCCAGTGACTAATGTATATCTGCCACAATTCGTTTGTTCCAGAGTCACCCTGAGAACAACTATTATGTGTAGCTACATCCTGGATGCAGGGGGCTGTGTTCCAGCTACAAGCAAGGCTGAACCTGGTAGCCTACGAGTGTGATATTTGCTGTTGCCTATTCATACTTGTGCTTAGAGAATACAAAGGAAGATGACTGATCTTTCTAATCCAGAGTTCTGCCTGTGTGCTTCTCACTGTTTGTCACTTGTTTGATTAAAATCTTTTTTTTTATTAGGATGTTTTCCCTGTGAGAGGCTCCAGTGTCTCTTCCCAGCACCTTTCCTACAGCTTTCGGATCTATTCATGTGCTATTCTCTATTTTATACAGAACAGCAGCTGCCAAAAGTGGAGTTTACCCCACCACACAGCTCCCAAGGCTAAACTAGAGTCTAGGCAGAATCTGTTCATCACAAGAATTGAGATTTCAACAGCTTCTAGTGCTAAAGTAACCACAGATGCACATACTGCCACTGCTGTCGCCTTTTCCCAAGATGGGAAGTATTGTCACATCCCAGCATCTAGGGTCTGGAACTATCACTGATGTAGCTTCACAGCTGAAGTGTGAAAGCACAGCTAGCACTTCTCGCTTATGCTTAGCACACAGTATCAGGTCCTACAGCCCTTTTGGCACTAGGGTACTGAAGCAAACTTGTTATATCTCAGTTGTTAAAGGATTGTCCAATTGTAAGTACCACAAGGTTCAGAAGGTCTGCATCTGCTGTCTTGTCTCAGGAGCAGAAACATCATCAGTCACTCAGCTCTTCACTCTGATGCCTAGTAATTGTTTTTGCAACTTCTCTGAAATACCTCTGCAGAAATCAGGTTCTGTAGTACAGGAAAATCTCTTACATTTATATTTCCAGAACCACACCTTTTATTTTTATATCTATATTTATTTATTTATTTTCCCCAAAATAAATGAAAGGAAACAAAGAACCCCAGCGCATAGTGGGAATCTCAAAGCTTTGTTAAGTGGAGAACTGTAATGGATTTGTAAGTCCAATGCTTCAGCACGTTAAGACTCCCCACAAGGCACAAGCTGCAGTAAGGCACCACAGAGAGATCCAGTAGTACAGGCAGACATAAGCAGCACATTTAATTCAAGATGACCTGTGCGTTTGGTGACAGATGCAAGCTATATAGGTTCCTATATTCATTACCGACTGAAGCACTGCTCTTTTGGCCAGGCATATCAGTGTAAGATGACATTTGTATCTCAGTTCTGAGATAGAGCATGGATGAACAATTAGTGTATGCAAGGCATCAGATTAAGAAGCGATGTCTTCTCCATTTTTGTGGTGATTTTTTTCCCACTGCTGCCGCACCAGACAGGGAGTATAAAATAATCCAACTCCTGGCACTAAGACTAATTTAAACTGTCATCATCTTGTTAAGTTGACTTGACAGCACATTGCATGTCCTACCGGTTTTAAATCCCAGGAATTATTGAGCAGTTAAGATGGAGAAGGGAAACAACTTCTGTAGCTTTTCCAAATCTTAGGATACCTTATTAATTCCACCTGCTCTTCTGCTGCCTTAACAAGGTCAGGAGCTTGTGAAGCCTCAAGAAACTGTGAAATCTCCTCTTAACCCCAAACCAAGTATCTGTGATGGTCAAGTGCTGAGCACACAAAGTTGCATCTTCTTCCCACTTGCATTAGTGCCAAATGATACGTGTCTTCCAGGGCAATTACATATGTAAATTCAGCTGCTCGTGGTGTCACCCAGCCGCTGTGTCCACAAGCAGTCTTGAACACTGCCTACTTCCCATGTGCCAGGGCTGTTGTGGAAGCACATGTGAGTGTGTGGAAGGGAAATGGGGAAATTAAATTTCCCCTGAAACAATGGTGACTGTTCCTATCTGTCATGTGAGGCATTCAAGTCAGCTCTGCAAATGGTCCTGCCCTTTTCCTCTGCTCTTCCCCTTCTCACAGCAGGAGCAGCTCAGCTTTGAAGCATCCAAGAATAGGAAAGTTTAGTCTTGTGCAGCCACTAGGCAGCCTATATTCTGTTCTACATTCCTAGTTCTCTTTGTTCCCCTTCCCAGTTAGGACTTCCACTTCCAACTCTAGGTGTCATTGATGCAACAGCTCGAGATACCTGAGAGTCTGGTAGTGACTGGGTTTCTATAGCCAAGGCCCTAAACCAAGGGCCTGAAGCAGCCTTCTGCAAGCCAAGCCAAGCCAAGCCAAACAAAGCCATGATTTTTCTTACTGCATTCAGCTGCACTCCTTCTGTTACACTGTTTTGTGTCAAGCCTCAACAGAGTGGATTCTGAGCAGCTCAGTACTAGGCAGCAGGACTATACCCCGCAGAACAATCTTGATAATCTTTGATGAGTACGCGCAGAATAAAGCCACTACTGAGATTAAGTACACCAGCCCAATGTGGTAGTAACAAGCTTTTAAGTTTGTCTTTAATGGCTGGTGAAATTCACTGTCATGTTGCTCTGGTATCCAGCCTTGAATACAGAGCTGTCTGCAAGTGCACAGAAGTGCAGTGATAGGAGCAGCAAATCTGACCATGCATTTCCATGCAGGAGCAGGTCTACAGAAGACAGTGCTGGTAAGGTGCATGAAGAGCTCAGTGATGAGCAATTTCTGTGCATGCAGCTAATTTGCATGTTTATGGGATTCTGAATTATTGAAGAGCACTCCTTCATATAGCTTTGTGTCAGTCTCCAGTGCTGAGGGACAGTTTGGTTTTAGCCTCTGGAAAATTCCAGGGCTTTCTTCCTGTACTAAGGGGTTAAACACGAGCCACATGAGTGAGAAACCAGTAAGAAATCTAAGCCTGATTAAAACCAGATCTAATACTCAGTCATAAAAAAAATCCTTTTACTGAGTCCAATTCTGGCACTTATTCAAAAAGTAAAAATAATTTATTCTTACTGAGGAAGAGACCTAAATTCCCTTTTATATCTCATAGTCCCAGTAATTATGTAGTTGAGGTTGCCAATTCCACTAACACAAGCCTTAGCTTTTTTATGGTGTTCATACATATTGGCCCAAAATAGGAGACAAGAAAAAAGGTGTTTGTTCTGCTGGCAGAGTATTCAGGCAAAGTGCTAGCTTTGGATCCCTTTAGGGGGACCACATACTCATTGGTATTAGGATGACAAACTATAATTATTATATGAAGAACTGGAGGGGATTTGGAGAATGCTTCTGAGTGTAATTAAAGTGAACTTTTGCCAGCTATTTTCATTTTATGTAGTTATGTTATTTGAGCAAAGAAAAAAGGGCTTTTGTATAGTACAAAACAGAAGAGGTATGAAAAGATGTTTCAAAGCTACAGGAGGTCGCTCTCAGTATGCATTTGCAGACATGTAATTATTCCATTATGTATAGAACCTTTAAAACAAATTATGATATTGGAGATAGTTGGAAATGAAGGATGCTGTCTTGGAAAAGGTCATATAGTGTCTTGGAAAAGTATTTTTATATTAATACACCATCTTTCCATTAAGAACTTAATAGATCCAACTTCTGTTTATGGTAATTATTTAATTTAAATGATTCTAGGAACTTACACAAACTCCCCCTCACACATGCTTCAGATTTATATAGCAGCTTCCTATTTGTGATATCTGAAGTGTAGTTTTGGCTGCAGCTTATTAAACCTCTGCTCACTTGCAGTGAGTGTTGCGTGTGTCAGTAGAGGATCACTTCCACATTATCAGCTGTGCACATACGCTTACAATATCAGATTGCTCTTTTGTACAGTAGCTGTTTTTCCTAAGTACCACTGTTCACCCTGTTAACAAGTCAGAGCAAATGATGTTGTGACTTGTCTACCACAATAAGTCATCAGCTGTTTCCACCATTGACAGAGGATCTAAACAAGACTGATGGTGCACAATGGGCTATTGCATGCTCCAACATACAGTATTTCCTCCTATCATGGCCACTTTGCCTTCTTCCTCTTAGTGCTTACAAAGCACCAATCCAGTTAGCAGACAGCCATGCTGTATGTGGCTGATGTTCCTCTGGAAGAGAGAAATCCAATTTAAATGGAGTGAATGGACTCCCCATTGACATGTGATTCAAAGGCATTTCAGGAAAGGGAGCCCCCTCAACCTCTCTAGCAGCTGATGACAAACTCTCTTCCACCCAGGAAGTTTCTCCTGGGAGCTACTTAGCAAGTGCAATCATTTGCCTCATCCTGCTCCTATTGTGCCTTAGGAAAGAAATTAATAGCAATAGGAGAAGCTTTGAAGTGAATCCCTTCTGCTGGACAAATATGAGAGTATGAAAAGCATCCCCCATAAACCCAAAGAGTATTTCCTCAACTAGTAATTCTATGAGAGACACCGACATAGCCACATCAGAGATACAAGTATTCCTCTACAGAGAGCTTTCAGCAGTGCTCGCTTCTCTCAGGCCATCCACGTGTCCCAAATCTGAATCTTTTGTTCCATCCAAGCTGAGTACTATTCCCAAATCTCTTCAAGCTGCTGCCTTCTATTAAGGCACTGCATGTACATGCAATACATTTTTTATATTTACTGCTTTAAAGATCGGATTTTCTTGTGCAGTAGATACTTGATCTTTATTTTCCTCCTGTGGACAATTTCTGTCACCTAGACTGACTTTGGTTATAATAAAGTTAGTCCACAGATAACTGAGAATGAGTGTATCACCCTCAGTTCACCTTAAGTAGGTTACTTCATCCCACTGCAGCTGAAGCACCAAGAGCCACAAACCTGCACAAAGAGCGATGCACCTCCTAGCATGAGAAGTGCTGGAAGTCAGTCAAAAAGCTGGCCCCAGCCTTTGCTTCTGGCTGTCACAAGATTGTCTGCCAGACTGGACCGAGAAGCCAGAATGGAGTTTCCCCCTCCAGGTGATTTCTGGAGCATACTCCATTCCTTTTTCTGTTCTTGCCCATTTCTAGCACATAGAGGAAATCTGGCTGTTAGCCCAACCGCTCCTTGCAGGTGCAACAAATGCATTAGATTTCCTTCAAGTGTTTCTGGGTCACAAAACGGACTTGTTAGCAGCAATTTTCACTGAATATAGTGAATACACAGGTTACATCTTTCTGAGCTTTCTCACTCTCGCGAGCGATGTCTGGAACCTAGATCCTCGGGTAAGGAAATTTCTGTGAAGTAGCCTGTTAACAACAAAAGAGCATATCTAGGTCTATGGCAGAGGGGCAGACCCTACTGAGCCACAACATGAGACCACAGCTCATTTTCGCTATCCCCCAGACACATTGCTGACTCTGTCCATAAGTCCGTGGATGCCAGCTCACATTATCCCTTCACACTCAGACCCGCTTTAGTACGCATCCACACACATTTGTACACGGTTGATGTTCTTTGCACTGAAGTTGGTGCAGAACACCCCAAATCCTTTTCAAAATCCATGCACTCATCTACCAGTCATGACCACATTTTTCCCCAAGAAAAGGGGACATCTTCAAGTAAAGAGTGAGGATGTAGAGGAGAAATGCTTGCCACAAATGCAGACTAAAGTAAGCTGGGAAGCCAACTGTTCAGAAAGATATGGCATTATCATCTCCATCCCTACAAGCAGATGGTGATAAATGAATGGCATATTTGACATATCTGTTATAGTCACCCAACTAGTTAACCGAAAAAAGATCAGATCACAGCAGCATTGGCTCAGATCTTCCTCCAACACAGGAAATTCCATTTCCCCAGCACGGTGCCTTGTGCTTTTCCTTCCAAGCTGTGCTGTTCTGAAGAACCCACAATAGCTCAAAGACACACATTTGCGTCAGCATGTCACATTGAATTTTCACTTTCCAAACAGTAGTGTATGCATATGGTATTTTATACTACCGAGGTGCATTTGTTTTAAGATATTTTATAGGGTCTCCAAAACCAACATATTCTGGTGAGAAACTCGAAATACTCTCAGTGGAATCCTGCCTTCATCCCATCTCCTAGCACTAGAAAAACAGATTATAGTAAAGATTCTAGTAATGCTGTACAAAGGATGCATGTCTTAAAATGAATTTGCATCAAGAAACAATATGATGATTAAGCAGGTGCTAAGTAGGTGTCAGAGGATGTGCTCTGATCTTTTGATCATCACATTTGTAGAGAAACATCATGGAAGAAGATACTCACTCCAATGCTCATAAGGTGTTCAAGGCAGGCCAAGTTTCAGACTATAATACATACTTGATTTTTCATTTTTGGCAGGCCCTGTAGGCAACAAACCAGAGAGTCAATGATAAGTATGTGGAATAGATATGCAGCGGTTCTGTATAGACTATAGTGGCATAGTCACTGCCATTTGAGAAGATGTGTCTGATGAAGGAGTTGAGGCAGTGATGACCTGAAGAGCAGAGTGAATCTGTAGCCATAAAACTGACAGATGTGAAGCACAGGAAGAGACAGAGGCAAAGAAGTTATGGAAGGGAAATAAAACCAAAGTAGCCTAGAGGTGTCGATAAGAGCTTGCAGGGTCAACACACACAAATTTCAAATCATCCTCCTATCATCTTTTGCTCAATTTTTAACTCCTACTTTCATCCTCAGCAATGTACCATGCAAATCTGACTCCAGACTGCTTCAGTCTCATTCTCCTCTTTGAGGATTAATGCTGGGACATTTTTTGACTGAATACAGAAGTCTTTGACTATTTAGAAAAGATTACCGAACCAGTCCAATCCTAAGATGCATCACAGGGACACTCAGGTAGGGATTGTTATAGCTGCTGGGAATGTAAAATAAAATGACATTTTCAGTTCTGTTGCACTCCTACACTTCAGTATCTTGACTACTAAGCCTCTTGTCCTTTAACACAGGATTTCTCAGGCAGTCAGATTTGTGAATCTGGTTTGTGTAGCTCTTTTTCAGAGATAGCCAACATCAGATGTTCAAGAGGAAAGAGCACAAAGGATCACAGTAGATAGCCATGAGACACCCATAAAAGCCGCTCTATAATGCTGAAAAATTGAAGTCCTATAACATTAGATTTGGGAAGGATCTGCATTAGGTATTTTCATAGGATAATATTTAAAGTGTCCGGTTACTCTCTGAATCTTGTCAAATTCTTGCCATCCACCGTATACCATAACAATGAGGAGGCCATCAAGCTTACAAGGAGTTAAAGAACTTAAATTCTAGAAATTGAATTTATGGATGGTTTCCCCACAACATAAACTCTGCTCATACTCAACTACCTCCAAAACATCAGTCTAATTACTTACAATCAAGAGGAGTAATGAAGACAGCTAGAAAGTTTTAGTGAGGGTATTTTGGAGTGAAGAACCAGGGGGAGTACTCAGATAGTACTGGCTGTTGGAGAACCTAGTGATCTTCATTGTTCTTGCAGTAGGGGCCATGCCAGATATCCTACATAACTGATCAGGGCAGCAGTCACACTGGGATGCAGGGGTGATGCAGCATATTAGAGAGAAGCATGCTCTATGTGCTCATAGTGAGAGCAATTTTCATTCTGTCTTCTTTTGGCATTTCTTGTAGTCTAAAATCATTCATGCAGAAAAACACAGAGCTGCTCTTTATCTCTGGGAGCAGGCCACACTGGATACTTGTTTAATTAAAGCTGACTGATGGAGAGAAACCACTGTTTTCCGTATTCTTTCTGGGTTGGGGGTTCGCTTCTGTAGGGGACAGGAAAAGAAGAAAAAGGGGTTAGACTTGTGTGGCATAATTCAGCTCTCAGCAGACAGGCATCTCTATTTTAAGACAGCTACCACCAGTGTTAAGCTAGTGGGCACTGATGAGCAACAGCACTGAATGAACATAGAGCCCAAAGGGAAATACAACTTGTCCGAAGGGAAGATGGAACATTAAAGGCAATTCTGGGACAGCTTGTGTTCCTTGGCCCTGTGATGTGCAATCTGGGTAGCTACAGAGACTTAAAATTTTTGGATCTTAACTCTTGTACCCTCTATAACACCAGTTTTTAAAAGGAGAGAGGCTTGGCTGTTTGGGATCCGTAGCTGTAAAGACCAAAGCAGCATGAGTCAGGAGACCCCTTTGCACCATAGTCCAACTTCCTAAGAAGCCGGAAAGGTAGAGCTACCTCCTGAGCTGACTAGACAGCTTGTGCTAACCAGGAGGCTTGGCACAGGCCTCTCTAAAGTTCATCACGGAGCCGGAATTGCTGTGGCTGGACAGTTCATTCACAGATACTCCCTCTGAGGCTGCAGGTGGCTGGCTGGAGGATGCCTCTTGTCAGGAGCAATGTTAAAGACAACTGAATAACAGTCAGTCAGTTGTTTTCTCTCAGAGGAGAGGGGGCTAATGTTTCAGTTGACAGCATGGGTTACTACTGGGCCAAGCATAGCTTTCTCTGTATCTGAGATAGGTCTGGACTGTCAAATCCTTGCCTCTGGAACATGTATCTCAGCTAGACGGAGCAAGGCAGTGACTGGCTCAGGCTGTTCCCAGTTCTCCTTTTGCATCCAAGCTTGTCCTTGTCTTCTGCTGCTCCTCCATACACAACTCTGGCAACACTTACCTCAACAGGCCTTTCAGCATGCCTTCTCCTCTCTTTTAGCCTTCTCTTTTGCACCCCACAACTCCTCTTCACTCACCCTTTCTTCTTGGTGGCTTTTCCCTTCCAAGCTTTCATCAGGGTGCAGCGCTAACCATAATTTGTGTGTTTTTAAAGCAATAAATTGGAAACACACAGTTCAACAGTATCCTGACAGGAGAAATCAGCTTTCTTCACAATCACCTCCCTGATCTGCCCACAACAGTGTTTGTTTAGCTGCAGTGCCTACAATGGCTTGCAAGTCTGAGGAAGGCAAGGTAGAGGACATAAAGGAAGAGACAGAAAGGCGAAAGAGAGAGCCCCGAACCTACCATTTTCATTGACAGACCATTGCCACCTACCTAAAGTACTGAAAAAGAAAAAACAATTACAGATAAGCACCCCTGAGTAATGAGACTGAATCAGCTGTTACTGGATTCAAGACATGTCGCCTTCCTCCCTGTTTTTCAAAGGCAAAACAAGCCTTATGCTTTCTGGTGTCTAACTCCTCAGAGGCTGCACATTCAAGGTTTATGTAGCCTTTCTGACTTACAAAGTAAGATTTGTGTAAAAACAGAATAAAAAGAAAGCAAAGAAAAGCAAAAAATAAACCCACCATCAAAAGTCTTACACTGACTTCAGACAGATAATAAATATCTCAAGACTTTAGAGCTGCAAAGGTTGACAGCACCACAGGAGAATGAAATCGAGGTAGTCATCAAAATCCTGCCAGGCCCTTTTGAATCACAGCAACAAAAATAACATCTTACCTGAAGACTTCACAGAGTTAATAAGACACCCGCTTTCGTAGAGCACTTACTTTAGGCTTACAAGTGATAGAAAACCCCTAGGACACTTGCCTTTTGCACCCAGATGAGAGGTCCTTTGTCCAGGTACAGCCTCTTCAGGATGGGACCAGGACCACCTCTTCCACAGCAAGTTAAACCTCTCCCAGCCCCTCTCTGGGCTATGCATGCCATGCTGCAAAGGCAAGGGCATGGATTTGCAAGAGATCAGATACATGCGGGATCAAGAGATGGAAAGAAAGAGGAAAATGAATAGGGATAGTCTCCAAGGTGGAACCCAGTCCTTGGTTTTATATGCTTGAGTAGCATAAAAGAGAAAGAGAAGCAAGCTGTAAAAGAAGAATGTAAATAGACTCAGAGCTCCAACTGCTCTTGGGCATTTGGGGAACTCAGATTTAATGGGAGTAATAAGATATCCTTCCCTGCCACCAGTCAGGGGAAGAGCTCTCTGCACAGTCTTGGAATACCCGTTTATACCTCATGTACTTACCTCTATCAGGCAGTGCTTTCTCCTCACTACCTCCCTGGTGGTTTCTCCATGGGAGTCACAGCCCATGGATGGGGACTCGAGGATCCCAAATGGCCTGGAGGCAGATCTCTGCTGTGGGCCTGATCAGCATCTGGTAGTGGTACATAACAACTACTCCAGATCTTGGGATCTCAGAGGTTCAACAGGACTCTGGCTTGTGCAGAAATGCCCAAGTTTAGTGTTAAATGCACATGAGAAATGACGAGAACTAGAGTTGAGAACTGACTGCGCAGCTGCAGCGCTCAGACCACACTGGTTCTCTGAAGAGTATCTGTGAGATGTTTTATCTCGAAGCAGTGAGCCTAGAGTTCTGCAACTTCACACTACTCTTCCTCTCCCTGTTCCCATTTCACTTTTTTTCTGTTTCTATCGTGATAATTAACTAGCAAGGCATTTTATCTACATACAGGCTTCTGATTCTCAGGGTTTTTTTTCTGTCCTTGTTCCTTCCTCTTTTCCCTATGTTTTCCCTTCTTCTTGTTCACTTTCTTCATGTGTAATTAGGAATTGGAGTGGTGCATCTGCTGTTAGAATAAAAGTTGAATTACAGTTGAGATTAGAAATGGCTGAAATCTGGGGTGCACATTGGAAGATTCCATTTGGAAGTTGGTGAAGGGTCTGGAGAACAAGTTTTATGCAGGGTGGCTGAGGGAACTGGGATGGTTTATCTGAGGGGAGACCTTATTGCTCTCTACAGCTGCCTGAAAGGAGGTTGTAGCAAGGTGGATGTTGGTCCGTTTTCCCAGGTAACAAGTGATAGGATGAGAGGGAGCAGCTTGAAGTTGTGCCAGGGAAGGTTTAGACTGGATATTAGGAAAAAATTCTTCTCTGAAAAGGTTGTCAAGTATCGGCACAGACTCTGCAGGGAAGTGTTGGGATCACCATCCCTGGAGGCATTTAAAAGACATGTAGATGTGGTGCTTAGGGACATGGTTTAGTGGTGGACTTGGCAGTGCTGGGTCAATGGTTGGACTCAATGATCTTAAATGTCTTTCCAACCTAAATGATGCTATGACTCTATGATTTAAAAATACATTATATCTGGAAGTAGCCTCTTTATCCCCAGTGGTTTCTGTAGAGATGAAATTCAGTCGGAAATGCCAATCCAGAATACTCCTGAAACCAAGCATGCTGCTCAGGGTATATGCCAGCTGTAGCTGAATCAGCTGAGAGCCTTGTGCATTTCCACACTGCAGCTGGCGATGTCTGTGACTCCAGAGCCGACTGCCTTGGCACAAGTGCTCCACACCTCTTGGACTAGCCAGCTCCCAGCATTGATGGGACTTGGACTTGGGCTTTTGGACTTGGGCAGAACAAAAAACTGGGTGGAAAAACTGATGGCCCCTCTCTGAGGCCATGGCTGCACTAGAGATGTGAGATATGGAGGCAGCCTGCCAGGAAAACCTGGAAGGATCTCTGTCAAACCCAAGATGTTTTCACCAGGCAGTTTATATTTGATGAGTTGGTGGGTTTATGCAAAGCTAAAATTTTATGTGAAAATTCCTGATGGATGGAAGCAGAGTGACATGATGTAGGAGCTGGAGTATTTGTGTGAGCCTGCTTAAACATAGACTCAAATGTGATCCCACCACTTGCTTCAGTAAAAAGACAACACAAGTGGTTTATGGACACACCAGTCAGATAGGTGCTTGCCACCTGAGAAGTTTAAATTAGAAACCACCTAGTGAGAACCAGCAATAACCAGGCTGGCAGGAGAGAAGGGATGTGAGCTGGGTGGTTACACAATGGAAGACAGGAGATGGATTTGGTACATCGCACAAACTTGTCCTCTCTTTTCCAGCAGGTTGTATGTCAGGCAGGAGCTGGGGGCATGGGCAGAGGTCAGTGAGGTATAGCTAATGCTTTTGTCTTCCCCTGCTGTGTTGCTCCTTCCAATCCTGTAGTTTCTGAGGAAAGAGTCATATTGAGAATGCATTGGAAGCTAAGGAAGCAGAGGAGCTGAGCAGTTTGTTATATTAAGCTAGCTGGGAGGCCGGAAGGAGGCGCCTGGGAATAGTATCATCATTGTCTGTAATTTAACTATTGTTGTGGCCATGTCTGTCGGATTTTGACACAGACAGAGGTGGTAAGCTTCACATTTCAGAGTGATACGGAGTGTGCAGGGCCTTTGGAAGAATCTGAGGCCCCATGGCAAGCCAGGAGACTTGGTTTGACTGTTTATGGCTGGGTTAAGAAGATGCAAAAATGTTTTTAAAAGAAGATGACCCCATTTGAGCCCTTGGTCTCTGCATTAGCACCGAGAACAGAGCTCTTAAGTGCTTCATTCACTGACTTGGAGACAGGGTGATTTTATGCCATCCAAGGATTGAGCCTGCTTTATCTCCCCTGCTTTTCTTCTCCTCCTTTCATTTTCTTTTCCATTTCCTAGTACGTTCCCCCCTCAACACTGTGTCTCTTTCTAGTGGCTCCTTTTTACTGATGAAGGTCAGTGTGTTCTGAATTGGTTGTTGATTTGCTTAAGGGCCTCCCTGGATCTCATTTTCAGAGGTGCTGAGCAGCTCTTACTGGGTTCCAATGCTGTGATAAGTGCCCAAGTGCCAAACACCCCTGAAAACCAGGCTCCTTAAAAATGTTCCCGGGCAAGAGACCCAGAACAAGTCACTAAAGATTAGTGAGCAGTTTTGGAAGTTTATGATCACAGAATGGTTTGGGTTGGAAGAGACCTTAAAGCTCATCCAGTTCCAACCCGCCTGCCATGGGCACAGACACCTTTCACCAGACCAGGTTGCTCCAAGCCCCATCCAACCTGGCCTTGAACACTGCCAGGGATGGGGCAGCCAC
>JANHGB010010770.1:0-21073 GCA_026283785.1 Coracopsis vasa
ATCGCGTTGTGCAAATTATCTTACCTAAGTAACTCTTAAAGGTGAACTGTAAGGTCCCTTCCAACCCAAGCCATTCTCTGATTGCACTGTGCTGAGCAGACAGGATCCAGCCAGCTGGGCTTTGCTGGCATTTTGGGGAAGACTTGTTCTGCTTTTCCAAGGAGCTGGGTGGTCTCACAGCCACTGCCAGCACAGTGTGAGAAGGACACTCACCCCACAGCTGAGCCCAGGGGATGGATGGATGGATGGATGGATAAGCAGACAACAATTTGCTGCTTACAGATCTTCTATGTAGCTTTAAGCATTTTCCCCCCTGCCCGTTTCTGTGTGGACCCTCTCACTTGTACCTTCTCTTCTCCCAGTTGAAAATGACTTTTTTTGGGTTCCTGGAGAGGTTTTCCCAGCTGTCAATTTTGTGTGAGGTCCTTGCCATGTTGTACAGATGCAATATTTGTTTGTGGTTTGTGCTCTTTGCAGTAATTACAGAGATGCATTTTGTGGATTGCTGCATCAAATGACCCTGGGCTAAAGAGCCTTGCAGCAAATCCATACGCTTGTACTCTGTTCACCCTGCAAGTCCTGTTTCCTAGGACATTCCCTGAAGCCCTGTTCACCAGGGACCCCTAAAAGGTGTCTCTGTAGGTGGCAAAGGAAATCTTAGGGACCTTTATGCTACTGGTTGGAGTGTCCAGGAACAGAGGAAGGTGGCACTCAGCTCACTCACCTCGATCTGGTGCAATGGTTTGTGAGAGGAAGGGTTTGAGGAGGTTTTTATGTGTTGAACACATCAATTTTCAGGTTTTATGTTGGTTCTGCCTGTTTGCAAGTGACTCTCAGGCTCCCAGTGTACTTTAGTACATCCAGGGCATGCCTCGATTGTGACCAGTTACATGGATTCGTGCCCACACTTAAATTATTCCTTCCCCTGACACAAGTGTCCTGCAATGGGGCCCTCTGAAACTTTCACAGAGACCAAATTTGCTTTGCAACTGTGCTGGAATTGCTGACAAAGGGCAAAACAGCTGCTGAAGGAAACCCATTATCCCTGCTGGATGTTCAAGTGTCAGAGTGGCTGTCACTGCTCTGAACTTCACTTCTTGTCTTCAAGTGGTGATGCTAAACTCAATGCCAAAATGCAATGTCTGCTGATAAGAGCTGGCTATGAAATCCCTCCTCTGGTGTTACAGGGCTTGGTGGCAGGGAGAGGTGAGGACACAGCAGACTTCTCCTCTTCCTCAATTGTATCAGCTGTGAGCTTTCTCTTTCTAACTGGCTTCCTTTGCTTTGTGCACAGGCTGATGCAGACAGCTTTTACATGGCATGCAATGGCCGGCAGTTCAACTCGATAGAGGAGGATGTTTGCCAGCTGGTGTATGTGGAAAGGGCTGAAGTCTTCAAATCAGAAGATGTAAGTTTCATTGGGTTTGGTTTCCCTGTGCTGCAGAGAACTTTAACAGGATTGTTTGGACTGGGCAGAGTGCTGCAGCAGTTGCTTCACTGCATCAACCCAAGCCCTTTATCCCATCCCAGTGTGACTTAGGAGAGTTTGTTTGGTGACTTTGTGGGCTTCATGCCTCATTGCTGCAATGTCTTTACCTAAACCTGCCTTGGGGGTAGCTCTAGTGAATCCAGAAAACAGAATGGGCCTGGCTGCCGGTGCAGTAGCTGTACCAAGCCCATGACGTGAAGAGGACCCTGGCAGTTGTAACCACTCATGGGATACTTGTAGTGGGTTTGTACATTAGTGCCAGCAGTAATGGGAGAGAAGTTTGATGTTTTCTTCTGTGGGTGCTTCACTTACGGTGGGTGGAAGGTGCTGAGCAATTTGTCTCCCCTTCTTCTTTTGAAGGGGGCCAGCCTGCCTGTGATGGACCTGACAGAGCTCCCGAAGTGCACAGTGTGCCTGGAGAGGATGGATGAGTCCGTGAACGGGGTCCTCACCACGCTGTGTAACCACAGCTTCCACAGCCAGTGTCTGCAGCGGTGGGAGGACACCACGTAAGAGCCTTTGCTTTAGTTCCACATCTGAAGCTCTTGTTTGGAGTGTGGTGGTTGTGTGCTGACAAGACTGGTTCTGCTTATCAGAGTGTGGGGGCAGGAATTACTGCGAGTTCTAATGCTCTGGATTTTTCCCATTAAGGGACTCCCAGAGAGAAATCTTCCTGCCAAAAGTAATTGAACAATGTTTCCCATGGGCCTCGCTGCTGAGGCAGGAGGGGAGTTGTAGAGCAATGCTGCTTATTTTAAAATACCATAGGATAAAGACACAGGGGTAAACAGCATGGGATGCACAGGCAGAATGTTTCACACAGCCTTAAGTGTCTGTTCAGTCACTTGTTTCCTTGGTGTAGCTGAGGCTGTGCCGTAGATTTGCACATCTGGCTGGTGATTAGGAGTCTTTTTGGGAGCCCTGCTGTCTTAGCTACTGGATGGGGATGAAGAGGAGCGGGATAAGAGAAGGCAGGCAGGGGGACAGGACTGGGGAGTGAGGGGAAAGGAAGAAATGGCAAAATCACTGCGTAAATCAGGGAG
Source organism: Coracopsis vasa (assembly GCA_026283785.1). NCBI lineage: Eukaryota > Metazoa > Chordata > Aves > Psittaciformes > Psittacidae > Coracopsis > Coracopsis vasa. The sequence continues at coordinate 2,533 of JANHGB010010770.1, forward strand.
GCAGCTGCTCTAGCCAGGCTGTATGATTTGAGGTGGGTATGGACTGAGTGATGGGAGAGGGCTCAGGGAGACACCCCAATGAACTAGGCAGGGCTGGGGCTCAGATCTGCATCTGTCCTTATAGCAGCTCTGCTTTTTGCTCTGCCAACTCTTTTCTATTCCTCCTCTTACCTTCCTCCCCATCCCTGTAGATGGGGATTTCCATGTGTCTGAGCTTCTGACTGCAGAGCCCTGACTGGTACCCGGGTGCTGCTTACAGTGGTGCATGTTTTGCATCCTCTGGACACTGTTCTACTGCACATCAGGCAGTTGTAGATTCTGTAGCAGGCTGCTGCTGATCTTCACTCTGTGTTCTTCTCTATCACTAGTACCTGATTCTCTCTGGTCGAGTGTGAGGAAAACATTTACCCCTCTCTATATCATTTATAAGCCAAAGTAACAGAACCTCAGGTAGGTTAATGACATTCGTAGCTGTGCAAGGTTATGGGCTGCTTTGTTCCAAAATCAGTTTCAATTTGAAGCAGTGGAGCTCAGCCAGTGTAGGAGCAGGATCCAAAACAGCACTTAAATATCTAATGTACAGTTTAAGCAGAGCTTACACTCCCAGTCTAGAAGGATGATAAAATCCCTGTCCACTTTGCTTCGGCGCCACGGAGGCTGGAAGTGCCTGAAGTTGCATAGGAAGCTGACTGCAATCCAGTTGTCTCCTCCCTTGGATATTTCTGTAGCTTATCCAGCAGCTAATGAAAAATGCATAAGAACAGTCCTGGCAAGAGGATGCTCAGCCTCAGTTACCCTGTTCCCTGGCTGAACTTCTAGGGCTTAGGGTCTGGACAGAAGCTGGTTGTGGGTCTCCTGTCTTTCTTTCAGCATATTGATATTGTTTCAAAAGAAATCAGAGCAGAGTCCCTCCTACTGATTCTTTTGGGGTACAGTTATGGGATGCTCTGCCTGGAAGGGCTGAGATGGGTTCCATTTGGAGTGAAATTGAAGCATCTCCTCATCTCCTTAAGGTTGTTTTGAGTCCCAAGGTATGTTTGCAAAGAGACAGTACCTCCCTTTGTTACTCGGCTGTCCTCAGCAGTGTGTAGTTACAGCCTCCTTCCACAACAGCATGTACCTGCTGTGTGAAACCCCGCAGGTGGTGGAGAACTGAAGATATCAGTTGGCAGCAGTCTGGAGGAGCAATGTTTAGAGATGTGTAACACATCTATACAAGTGCTTCTTGCAGTGTCGATGGCTGAGCCAGGGATGTGTTTCTTGAGCTCAGTCGTGGCTCTTTTGCTTACTGGCAGAGGCTGACGTTGCTGGCAGCCCCACTGGTGCTCTTGGTTGCAGATGTTCTCTACAGTTGGACTGCAGCAAACCCAGATCAAGCTGAGACTGTGAAATGGCTTTGGAAGAGCTGCTCTTTGTTCTTCTGTCACTCAGTGGCTTGAGAACAGCCTTGTTTGGAATGGAGGACAGTGTGAGTGGGGTAAACGTGAACTAAGAGATGCACACATATAGGGAGCATCCCACTTGCACAAGGCATTGACTTTCAGCTCTCTGGCTCTCTTTTTAATTACTGTAATATTAAAATGGAGCTGCTTGTGTCTCATCATGATGCTTATTGCCCTCTAGGTGTCCTGTCTGCAGATACTGCCAAACACCTGAGCCAGTGGAAGAGAACAAGTGTTTTGAGTGTGGAGTTCAAGAAGTAAGTAGGTGGGTGGATGGTGAGTGAGATCTAGACTAAATCTGACTGCACAGCTGCTCTAGTTGCTCTTGGGGTTAGTTCTGTGGCTGCTTTGGGGCTGATTTTGCCAGTCGGTGGTGTATCTGCTTTCCTTTTCAGTTGGAATCAGTACTGGAAGGAATCTCAGCTCCCAGGTTTCCTGTTCTGACAAATCTTTCTTAGAAGGTGTTAGCATGTAAGCTCATCAGAGTGTGTGTGATGAGTTTGATAGCAGGCCACTAAGCTAACACTGAACTTGGGGGTCCCTTCTAGTCTGTGCTCTTCAGAGCTTGCTTTTATGGTCCTGCTGAGGCACCTCATTCATTAGCCAAAGCCATTCTTCCATGCATCTTGTGATGTTACATCAATGTGCCCAGTGCCTGCAGCCTTATAATTGCCTTGAATGAGCCGGTACCTCCTTCTCCTTAACCTTCCAGCTGATCAAGGCTTTGAAGGAGGGGGGGAAAGCAAACACTTTGCTTTCTAAGGAAGTGACTGGATGTACCCAGCATCAGGAGGCCATCAGTGCCTGACCACACTTCCTCAAAGCACTGACACCACCACTTGACAGCACTGTATGTACAGAGCTTTCTTCCTCTGTTGGCAGAACCTCTGGATCTGTTTAATCTGTGGGCACATCGGCTGCGGCCGCTACGTGAGCAGGCACGCTTACAAGCACTTTGAGGAGACCCAGCACACCTACGCCATGCAGTTGACCAACCACAGAGTCTGGGACTATGCTGGAGGTGAGTGCTCTGTCCTCCCCACTTGGAAAATGACCTTGTTTGTAAAGCAGCTTTTGGGACTCCTTAGGAGGAGTACTTGAGGCAGAGTTTGCTTGGAGATTAAGGAGTTTGCATCTGTACTAATACCTGGTCTTTTGGGAGCATCCATCTCCTCTCTAATAGCAGTTTTCATGGGTCTGCAGCAGATGGAAGGGGGAGAATGCGATTCTATAATGATCCGGGGCGGTCCTGGAGTCTCTGTGGAATGTGTTTGTTAATCCCTTTCCATCAATTTGCCCTGAGGAATGGGAATAGGCTGTTGTAATAAATATCCTGTAAGGTGTTTCTGCGAAGTCTGCTAAATAACAAATACATCTGATGTTGGCTTCCTGCCTTGCTAATGTGCTGCTGCAGCAGTCTGCATGGTTAATTGTGCTGCATAACTGGGGTCAACCTGGGTGTTCTTAAGCTAAAACTCCCTGTGGTTGAATTTTGTTTCTTCAGATAACTACGTCCATCGCCTGGTTGCAAGTAAAACTGATGGGAAGATAGTTCAGTATGAGTGTGAGGGAGATATGTGTCAGGAAGAGAAAATTGATGCCTTACAATTAGAGGTAAATATTTTGCCTTGTTGGACTCTGCATTGTGCTGCTGGGTGGAAGCGTTTCAACTCCAGATAGGACTACAGTTCAATGACATCAGCCTATGCAGCAGCCCTGCTCCCTGTGTGGAGGCAATCATCTTCAGGCACAAGCAGGATGGTTTTACTGCCTCTTTTTTTTACCTTTGAAAAAAACCCAAGCTCTTGTTGGCTCTGCAGAGCCAATGCAGCTGAGTGGAAGCTGGCTGCAGCTTCATCCTCTGTTCACCACTAGATTGAAGATGAGCTGGGTATGCTGCTACACTCGGATCACTGGAGGTTGAAACGGGTCCATACGTCCAGCTTCACTCAACAGAACCTTCCCAGTGCATCTGTGACTTGGCTTAAGAGGCAGGATGTGTGTGGAGCTGTCAGATTGGGTAGTTTAGCTTGTAAAATGAACAAGAATGGAAGCATTCCTAGCTGTGTGCTTTCCTTGGCTATCAAAGAAAGCCGACAGGCTCCACTGATTCCAGCCCTGTTCTGCTCCCTTCTCTTGAGCAGATAATGATTTTGGGGGTGGATTTGGTACCTGCTGGCCAGCTTCTCCTCCCTAACTAGAAGGGTAAAGGAGAGAAACTCAAAATTACTGCTCCACTGAGCAGGTAATACTGCAGCATGATTTCAGCCGCATTAGACACAAGGGTATCTGAGGAGGAGCAGCCCATAGAGACCAGACTTCATAAGCCTATTGCTCAAATAAATACTTAAGTTGCTTTACCATGAATTCTCTGAGAAACACTTAGATGCTAAACCAGGTAATTGTAACCCTTTCTATTCCTGAGAGGTTGGTGCTTAAAGTGTGTGAGACCTCTCTATCTAGCTAGAGAGAATGAATTTGGCAGCGTATTTTAGCACCCAGATATTACTGAGTGTTCAAGGCTTTTTGCAAACATTTAATTCTATAGTGAATGCTTAATTTGGTGCTCATTAGCCTGATGATAAGAAATGATCACGTTTTCCAACCTTCTCATAACTCCTTTGAAGAGCCAGAAGGGAAAAGAAGGGATGTAAAGCATATCCTTGTTCAGATGCCAAAATAGCATTGGAATGGGCTGTACATGTTGGAGAAGAATAGCTGTGATTTGTTACACACAGCTGAGGGTGTTTTCCCAGAGTTATTCTTAGTGAAGCCAGATACATGCACCCTCTGCCTTGGTTTTGGGCTGTGAATGGGGAACTCAGCAACTGAGCTTTTGGGATCTCAGACTCCCAGGATGGTTGATGCTTCGTTTTCCTGCAGAGTGTAAAACTTGTAGAGATTTATTGTTACTACAATGGAAAGTCTTTAACAAGTTCTTGACATGATACTGGGTATGGTTGGGTGGAACTTGATCCTTCTTGTTGTGCTCCAAAGACTTTAAGTTGATTTGTATATTGGAGCCCTTTGGGCTCTCAATCAGCATAGGCATCCTTATGGGAAAGCTGACTCTTGTGCGTGTATCTTCTGTGTTTGTAGTACTCCTATCTGCTAACGAGCCAGTTGGAATCACAACGGATCTATTGGGAAAACAAGATTGTCCGGATAGAAAAGGACACAGCTGAAGAGGTGAGCTCTGGGCATGTGTGAAACTGCCAAAACAGACCCCTGGCCACTGTCTGCTCCATGGGAGATGGAGCTGCTCAGTCTCCTCCAGCTCAAGTGCTGTGTGACATGGCCTCGCACAGCCTGTTTCACTCCCAGCTGAGAAAATTGGCTCGGAGCTCTATCCCTTATCTCGATGCTCAGATCTAGCAATTTGCTGCTCAGTGGTGCAGGAGTAGGTAGATTGCCACCTCCATTGAAGGTTGATTTAAATGGGCTGCTGGGGAGACTGCAGCAGTGGTGGAAACAAGTCTGTGGTGCTGCAGGATCCCTGCTTGCCGATGCCATCCGTCTCACGCTGACGTGTGTCTCCAGGGAAGGTTAGTGTAGCATAGACAACATGACTTTAATTTGCTGGGCTGCAGAAAGTGGGAGCTGTCTTTCTGCTCCAAATGCATATTGATTTGCCCTTTAGTTTTGATCCCCTATCTCTCCTCAGCACCCGTTGGGAAAAGTTCAGAGCCTCCTCCTATAAAGCATCCTGTAAGCAGGACTGCTTCGAAATGCCATCAGCAAAAATCCAGTGAGGATATTTTAATGCTTCTCACTCTATGTAGATCCTTTCAACTCAGTTTAAAATGAGTCAGGGTTTAGGGTTGAGTCCTTAACTCACCTTTCTACATGACTTCTAATTAACCATTTAGTATCTGCTGTTAGTGGCATCATAACTGTAGAAACTGTGAAGTTGGAGTAGTGCTCATTGACCTTGGCCTAAAGAACAGTCCAGAAATCTTATGGAGGGCCCCATAAAAGGAAAAGATGCAGCAAAAATCATCTTGCCACATGGTGAGGAAACATGATCACAAAGCAACTTCAAAGTGAAAGGACTATCAGATATGCCCAAATGTGATTTCATGTTTAAGGATCCTTACAGTTTTATTCATGGCACTTGCTCTGTGTGAATCTTGGCTGGATCAGTGCCACCATGCAGTGTATTCCATTATCAGTGCTCAGGCTACTTCCCCAAATCAACCATCAGCTGCATAAACATCCAGGGATTAGGGCTAGAAGGGATAAAACCTGCTCTGCATTGACTGTGGCATCAGGGAAGGCACCACGTGTGCTGACACTGACGTTTGTCCAGACTGCTCCTCCAAAAAAGCATTTTCCCTTTAAATTCCTGCCTCCACCACAAGCTTTTGACCTTAATATAAGGGAAACAAGTGTTTCTGTCCATAAATATCCTGTAAGTCCTACATCAGAGCTTTTGCTGTGTTCTGTGCAGTGCAGAGAGAATGAGCTTGGTTTTCTTCAGCAGTAACAGCCTCCAGTTGTGAGGTAGAGGGGAAGAGGAAGCCAATGGACGCGTGTTTGTGTTGTGCATGAGTAAGATATTGGTGTCAGTAGGTCACTGCCTTATGACAGCGAGCTGCTGAGTCAGTGCTGAGCAAAGTAGCATGTTCATTTCCAGACTTTGACCATGCTTCTTTGAGGTTTGGTTTAACCTGAGCAAAAGCCCAGCATGACAAAGCCTTAAGATGGACATTTAAGTTTGCTGAGGGTACAAAAACATCCGAGGGAATGGTGAAATGAATGGGAATGGTGAAATGAATGGGAATGGCAGCCAGGGAGAAGTCACGGATCCGATGGAGCTTTTGTTTGAATGGGGTGCCTGGCACAGATTTACAGCCTGAGTTGTTGCTCTGTGTGAGCAGCTCCCACGGCAACGTGGGTCCTTGTTGGGGTGCTGCAAAGTGTAATGGGGAGGGTCTGCATTAAGATAAAGCCTTCTCTTGGCTCGAAGCTTTTGCTTCTCTGGATAGAATAACTGGTCAAAGTCGAGAAAGGGCTCCAGAAAGCCGAGTGTCACAATGGAAGTGCTGAGGACTTTGATCTGTTTGAAATGCCTCTGTGTTTGTTTTTACAGATTAACAACATGAAGACCAAATTTAAAGAGACCATTGAGAAGTGTGACAGCCTGGAACAGAGGCTCAATGACTTGCTCAAAGAAAAGCAGTCTGTCGAAAGGAAGTGGGTACCGCTGCCAGGTTTAGTTCCATGCAGCCATTCAAACTCTGCACACTGACATCCAGCAAGGAAAAAACTCCTGCTATTCCTGGGCAATTTGGGGCTATTTAAACTGGTAGACTGAGAACGCAGCTTATTTTAAACCGAGCTCTCATTTCTGTAGGTGTTCACAAACCGAAAGCGCCTGTTGAGTGGAGCGCAGCGTTTGGGCGCTTGGCTCTTTTTACATGGTCTGCGTATTTAGCATGCAGTAATCCCTCCCCTGCCTGCTCCGAAGGAGAAGCCAGTCTGCTTGGTGGCTTTATCCAAGGAGAAGAAAGGCAGCTCAGCAGAGGCATCGCCCCCAGCACAGAGGAAAATGTAGATCTTAGGAACTGCCTAGATGAAGGATGTCAAGCATGGGTGCTGTACGGATCGCTATGTGCCAGCCCTATAGGTTGGACTGGGTGCTCCACTCCCCGTCACCCACCAGGCCCTTGGTGCTGCTGCCTGTCCAGCTATCCCAGCTGGAGCAGGGTACCCAGGCTGGTGAGCTGGGGCTCCTGCAGCTCCCCTTGCCCAGGGGAAAGGAGTCCATGTATGATGCTGGAAAACTTTCAGGGCAAAAGCAATGAGTTGTTAGGAGCAGGGAAGCACTGTCTGAAACATGAGGCTATCGATACCCTTGTGGGAGCATCTCATTGCCCAGAGAAGCTGTGGCTGCCCCATCCCTGGCAGTGCTCAAGGCCAGGTTGGACACAGGGGCTTGGAGCAACCTGCTCCAGTGGAAGGTGTCCCTGTCGTGGCTTGGGTTGGAACTGGAGGAGCTTTAAGATCCCAACCCAAACCGTTCCAGGATTCTATGATTTTTTTGCCAGAAAAATGAATTCCAGGTGGTGTTGGGGCTATCCTGAGGGATTGGGAATCAAAAAGATGTGCTGGTGTTTGATCTCGGTGTGCTGTGCTGCTTTCCTGACTTGTGCTTCTCTATGTAAGGTGTTCTCAGCTCAATAACAAAGTGGCCAAACTTTCCAACGAGCTGAAGGAGGAGCAGGAGCTGAACAAGTGTTTGCGAGCGAATCAAGCCTTGCTTCAGAACAAGCTGAAGGAGGAGGAGAGGGTGTTGAAGGAAACCTGTGAACAGAAGGACCTGCAGATCTCCGAGATCCAGGAGCAGCTGCGGGATGTCATGTTCTACCTGGAGACACAGCAGCAGATCAACCACCTCCCAGCTGAGACCCGGCAGGAGATACAGGAGGGACAGATCAACATCGCGGTGGCATCTTCTGCCAGCTCCTCCACAGCGGGCACAGGCAAACCCTCCTCCAGGAGAGGCCGTGGCAAGAGGGGCAAATGAACACTGGAATGCTCTGCTTCCATATGGAAACTGGCCGTGCTGGTGTAGGCCAGGCTCTCACCCCTTGGGACTCTGGCTGGGAATGCCCAGTTCACTAAAGCTCAGCTAGAAATTGTCTTCAGAGCTGCTCATAAAACTGGCTGCCGGTCAGTGGAGGTGTCTGTGGTATTTAAAAGCATTTCACTGCACTATTTAGCTGGTTTTAGGCAGATCCTAATGCCCATTTTGCCTTCCTACCTTTTCAGAAATCATGCATTCGACTTTCTTCTTGGAGAGTGGACTGCTCTGGGGGGGGATGTGTTACCTGTTCAACACCACATTCCCCATGGGGATGCTGTGGAGTAGGCTAGGCCCAGTGTGTGAGGCTTCTCCAGTTCTCCTGGATTAAAAGGATTCTTAGTTAAGAAATGATTTCTATTTAATAAACAGTGTAAATTTGAGGTGATATCCATCTCCTTTGAGTATGTGCAGTCCTGACGCTGCAGAGCTGCTCGAGCAGGGGTGGAGATGTAGTCTGGAAATAAAAAGGAGTTGAGGTATGGAAAACTAAACCTTCTTAGTGGTGTAAGAAACTGACCGAGTCCTAAAGGCTTCCAGGCTGGGTATTAAATGCTTTAAGGGACTTTACTACTCTCTTCATTTCAAAGATGGCCTTTGAAAGGCCGGTGCTCGCTGCCTTTGGGGCAGAAAGCATCAGGTTTGTATCCTGGATGCTGGTTAATGTGGTTATTTTACAGGCACTTTGACAGACTGAATAAATCCTTTGTGAAGATGGATTGAGAGCTGCCCCGGTGTTCCCATCCTCCTGGAGCACGCTGCGTGTTCCCTCCGCGTTAGAGCCATGCTGTCACAAGCTCCAGTGCCACTCTCCCAGCGTGAGGTGAGGAAGATGGGTAATACACCAGTTTAGAACCTCTTCCCTCATTGTCTGTGCACAAACCTTGAAGGAGCTGTGATCACAGAGCGCTGCCCATCCTGCTCTGAAACATGGCACTGGCCCAAAGCTCGGCCACCAAGACACCCGTGGTGTTTGCCCCAAAGGGATGTGCATCTCCAAGGGGATTCTAAGGACAAACCTGGGTTGTTTTCCTCTTATTGTTGCTTTTCACTTAGAATACATCCCACGCAAATCCTCTGGGAAGGGGCCAGGGGTGTCCTGTGTCTGTCCTTGCAGACCACAGCACCATCCTTTTTCATTGCTCATACTGCAGGAACAGCCTTGATCTTAGTCCCTAACAGCAGCTCTGCCTTCCCAGCTCCAAGCTGGAGCAGGGAACTGAACCAGCTGGTCCTTTATTACTAGAGACCATTCGGTTTGGCCAACGGAAAGGAGGTGCAATAAATAGAACAACTCGGAAGGTCACTATAATCCACTTCCTGCCTTTATGGACCGGGAGTGTGGAACTTCCTCACTCTGGAATACAGGGCACTGGTCAGTGCACTCACAGTGTCCCCTGCTTGGGTTTGGAGATCTGCCCCATTCATCTTTGATCTTTTCTGACTTTGCAGTAAGAATGTGCTGTTCTCTGGTGTGTGGCTTGTACAACAGGGCTTCTGCCTGCTGTAAATGACCCCCAGGACCTAGAGATGCACAGCACAGCTTGCACCCCCACAGAAACTATTTCATTTAAGATCTCTTTTTACACCATCTAAGAGCTTGCTTTGGGTAGGACACCGAGATGCTGAACCCTGAGTTCCACAAGGTGTGACTGAGGATTAAACCAGCATCACTTCTGTCTGCGTCCGGCTGGAAGCAGAGGGAGGAGCCTGCAGTGAGGAGAACAGAACATGCAGCTTCAAACTGAGTTCTCTGCTTTTGAACTGGAAGGCAAAGCTCTTTGTCATGGTTGGGTTGGGGGCAGTTTGGTTCAGCTGAGCTGCTGTGAGCAGATGAGGCAGGCAATGAATCACCTGATGAGAAGTGGGCAGCTCATGCAGAAGAACCCAGGGTTGCTGAGAGCTTTGGTGTTGGACTGAATCAGTCCTTGAGCTTCTCCAGGAAGCCGAGACAACCTCCAGTGTGCTCCTTCAGTGCTGCTGGGGTAGGTTGAGATGTCCCTTGTGGTGGCAGCAGCGCTGACGTGGCCTGAGCCTGCTCGTGGTGAAGGGAAAACTCCTGGTGAAGGCTGATCCATGACACTTCCAAACCCATCATGTGGACACCCAAGTGCCTGGAAAAAGCGGTCAGGTTTTGACATCAAGCTGCAGGTCAGCTCCGTGGCTGATGACTCAGTAGCACCGCGGCGGAAGGCTGCAGCACAGCACTGGACGGCTGAGGTTGGCCAAGCTCCTGCTATGATTAAAAACCTTAAAATAGCCTGCCTTTATTTTGGTTAAATCAGGAAAGCAGCGCACATTCCTCCCCTGATGAGCGGCTTTGAGCGCGCTGGGTGCTGGAGCGGCGTCAGAGAGCCCTGGGACACAGCCTGCCTTGGCACTTGCCGCATGGGCTACGTGGCAGCAATGGAGAGGAGATGCTCCAGCAGCAGGGAAGGGGGCACCTGCGCTCCCCCAAAGGGCCTGGATCCTTCACTTCACGTTCCTGCTATTCCCACTCTGCAAAGGGTCCCTGGTTCGGAGGCTGGCAGCGAGGGAACAGGACAGCAAAGTGCCTCGTGATTGCACCCACGTGGGCAGGACGGTGACAAACACCACCCGAGGCAGCGGCCCAGGAGCCTCTGAAGCAGCAGCTCTGCGGTGGGAGCACCCAGCTGCTCCAGAGGGACCACAGGGAAGGCTCCGGGATTCCAACCAGCCCGGGACAAACACCGAAGGAGCAGAGCGATGGCCAGAAGTCACACGAAGCTTGGCAGAGGCCTCCAAGCTTTGAAGATGCTGGAATGATTCACTCCCAGCAAGCGGAGGGGAGAGGTGGTTACATGGGGTTGGGACAAAGGGATCCCCTGTTTGGAAATGCAGCCCCAAACCCTCCGTTGATGGCCTCCATGAGTCCTTCCTGGGCCAGCCCAGCAGAACCCTCCCCATGCAGCCTGGCAGCACAGTTTGGGGTGAGATACCTGGTTGATGCTGCTCTGCTTCACAGTTCTGGGACTCAGTAATGTTTTGGTGGGCTGATTTGCCCTTTGGGGAGAGCTTGGCCCTTAACATCAACTCATCCCCTCTATGACACTGGTTCTGCTCTGTGAGGTGCTGGGTGAGGTGGTGTCTCTCTGGTTTGTGCCCTAGAACAACTTTGCACAGTGCCAGTAGCAGAGTGGATGGACACAGTCACCCCACAAGCAAATATCCATGGGTATCCATCCATCCGAGCAGCTAGAGCACCATATGGCCACAGTGTTCCCTGTGCCATGGCCCCTCCAAGGACCACGCTGCCATCCCACCACCCATTCTCTGCTCCGTTTGCCTTCTCACCAGAGCCCAATTCCCTAAGGGCCAGTGGAAAATTCCTGCCTTGATCTGCACCAACCGACTTGTCTGTTCTCGTTTGAGCTCTGAGAAAATCACTTCAGCTTCTCCAAGGCTTCCCCCCCCTTTCCTTTTACATAAACGGGCACTTTGATCTAATAATGGCATTTTAGAGGCAGACCCATCCAGCAGGATGCTCTGCAGGGTTTGGAGGGGAGCTCTGCAGCACAGGAGGGATGTTTGGGTATCCATTCCCAGCCTGAACTCCTGGACACGTCTCCTAAGCGCTCCGAGCACTGGTTCACTTCATCCTCCCAGGGGCAACAGCGAAGTAGCGGCAGGTTTGCTTGGAGCAGGAAGCAATTGGGGATGTTTGCTTTCATTCCAAGCCCCAGTTAAAGCCCACACCTAAGGCTTCCTGCTCCTGCACCACCCCTGAGCAAACACCATTCATAGCAGCAAGCAGCAGTTATAGCTTTGCCCCTTCTTGACCTGGAAGCAATTGGTTAATTGAGAGAGACAACAAACCCCAAGACACTCGCATGGTTTCCTTCCACCTCCTCGCAGGGAGTCAAGCTCCTTCCACCCCAAGCTGGTTAAAACCCATCAGGCACCCCAGAGGGAGCTGCGCTTCCTTCCCCACCAGGAAACTGGTCCCTATTGAAGCTTCTCCAGGGCCAACAGCTCCTATAAAGCTTCTGCACCTGAGGGGCTGCTGCTTTGCTGGAGCTGGAGCACGCTCTGGGGTAGGGATTGGCCTTTCCTCAGCTGTGTTCCTGATGCTGGGAAGCAGGGGGAAGCTTTGCTGCTCACTGGTGGGGCTCTGCAATGAGCAGAGGTGTCTGAGCTCACCCGGACACTGAGAGTTTGGTCTTTGGAGCAGGCTTGGTGATGTGGTTGTAGAGGTTGTCTGGGCTTGAGGGCAGGGGGGAGGATGAGCTCCTGTTTTCCTTGTGTTAAGTGTGTGCCTTATTCCTTACCTGAGATCCCTGGGGCTGTGCTGGCCCCTGGTGCAGGGCCCTGCGTGCTCCTCCTTGTCTGAAGGTGGCTGAAGGGGTTGTGCTCCCCAAAGCGCTTAAGTTGAGCTGTGAAGCCTCTGTGGTTGTGCTGGGGGGTGTGGGTGCTCCACTTAATGCTGGTGGAGATGACCAAACACAACCCCCACTGGGCTGGCCCATTCAGGCTGCCTCCATACACGTAAGGAAGGCTTTTCCTAAGGGTAGACTGCAACTTGTCTGGTTTGCTTGCCGTTATCAGTGTTCTGTGTGGTGGTACCAGCCAGGCAATGTCAGTGTAGGACCTACCTTGGTTTCCTGGATGCAAAGATGATGTTCTCAACATGCTACATGCCTCTGTCTCCCTCATGTCTCTATATGGGATGTTGTGATATTTATTAGTTGATGCCTGATGCTCTCAGGTGCGGAAGTGCATCCCATTGCCATATAAAGCTCACCTTGGTGGGCTCCTTCTCTCTGGGTGGTAGGAGACTCCCGTTACAGGTATGAATGAGGTTGCAAGCCAGCTTCATGGTTTCCATGTCTGAGCTCTACAATACAACCACAGTAAATCTGTTTAGCACCTAAAACATGACTGGATCCCCTAGAACAATTCCTCTGTGCTGCTGGTAGTCCCAGTCCAAGCAGAATTAACGTAGGCTGGAGAAACTCCTTGTGCTGTTGGCCTGAATCCATGATCTGTGCGGAGTCCCAGTTGGAAACCCTTCTGGAGGAGCTGAGTGGGAGATGCAGCCCAGCGTGATGGGTGAGCTGGAATTCTCCACAGGAGACGGGGATGCTGTGCTGATGGAGTGGGAGCAGCCGGTCTCTTCCAAGCACAGCCATGCCAAGAGCTTCCCTCTGCAAGTGCAGGAGTTCAGGAGGAGCAAAGAGGGCTTTTTCCAAGCAATTCTCCTTGGCAGCTTTCAAACGTGCTCTGGTTTCAATGGAGTGAAGGAGAAATCCCAACTGGATCCTGCTTGTTCAGTGAAGGAGCACCAAGAAGTGAGCACAGCCCTGAGGAGCTCCTGGCCTTCACCCCTTGCTGACATCCCCCTTCAGCTGCATTGCAAACAGCCAAAGACCTTCTCCTCCTTCCAAGGAATCAATGGGGAGGAATGGACAGTGGTGTTCAGCCAAGGTCCATGGGCAGCCGGGTGGGAATGCAGGCAGCACGCTGAATCCCCGGCTCCTCCTCTGCAGCCATGGCAGTCAAACTGCAGAAGCACTTAAGAGGACTGGATATTTCTGATCATATTTGCAGCTGTGCTACTGGTATCCAAGAGGAGAAATCCAAATGTTTCATCTTGGGAAGCAATTCTGAGCCTGGAAGGCAGCGCTCCCTCGGGATCAGCATCTGGGAATGTGCTCAGCCCCGGCTGCTTTGGAGCTACGAGTTGTTCTATGGCTGAAGCGGTGGCACTTGGCTCCCTGGAAGACGCAGGCTCCTATGGAAACCTCATCCTGAGCCAGCCTGGATGCAGCGCTCCGAGCTGCACTAATGCCTCCAGCACATCAGCTTCATGCAGGAGGTCTATGTCCCTTCCTTGTGATGCTCAACCCTGTGGAGATGCTGGTGATGCGCTGATGTAGTAGGAAGCTCCCCTGCTTTTCCCATGGGACACCTCTGAGGAGCCCTTAGCCCCACCACAGGCAGGATGGGTTGGGAGTGAGTATGGAATCCATTGGGCTCTTGTTCCACAATAAAAACGTGGTCTTGCAACCAAGGAAGAAGACATCGCTCCTCTCACACGTGTGTTTGCTGGAAGCACTTGGCCCTGCTCACAGCGGCTGCCTGGGGCTCCCATGTGGACGGGTGGCAATGCGTCCTTCATGGATGGAGCCTCCGATGATGCTGCTGGAGAGGCAGGCTCTTCCCAAAGCCAAATTCCCAGCCCCAGCTGTACCAGGTCAGAGGAGGGGCAGAGCTCTGCATCTCCCTTCCAATTTAACTGCTGGTTTCAGCACCAAGCCTTAGGGAACAAGGGGAAGAGGGCCAGAGGTAACAAATCCAACCCTTTCCAAGCGTGGTCATGCGGTTGTCATCTGCCAACAGCATAAACCAAGATCCTAATCCTAAATGTGTCCTTTGAACGTACCTGTGCCTGTTCTGTAGAGGTTCCCTTCTAATCCCTAGGGATTAATACTGGAGTGCATTGAAACATCCGAGGTGAAGGGGCACACTGGAAATTCCTTGTGGGCTGGTAATAATAACCGAAAGCTGCTCTGTGAAGCAAACCTGAGGCTGACTTGGTTTTTAATGGACATCTGTCTGTAGGGGGAAAAGATGCCATGGCAACTGGCTTCCTTGTTGGCATGCCTGCCTCAGCAAAGGGATGGGGAGAGGATGGGTATTGGTGGGTCTGTGTGGCTGCCTGGGAAGCGTGGAGGTACCGCTCCATGAAGCAAAGGTTGTTTATGCACTGTGAGCACCAGATCTTGAGGGATTTAAGAGCTAAATCTTGGCATAACGACTGCTTTGTGTGGTGCTGCTGAGGGCCGGGCTCCCCCCTCCCTGCTCTAGAAACGTGTGATCTAAAAGCATCAAGTGCTTGGCTGGATTGCCTGGCAGCTTGCTGGGCAGAGGTGGTGTCTCCTGTTCCAGCTCCATCCCCAAGCAGTTGCTGTGGAGCTACAGCATCCTTGTACCGGCCTCGGAGCTCTGCTGAGTGAGGAAGGAAATGCCCTTGTTTAGTGTCTGAGGCCAATGGGAATTGAGAGCAAGGCTCATGGCTATGTTGGTTATAGGTGAAACAAGCCCTGGCACTTCTGCAGCTCTCCTCTGAGCTCTGTGGATGCTGCCGTTTCCCTTCGCCTCCTCTTGGTTGCAGGAGGAGCAGTTGGCATGCGCGGCGCAGCAGGCACATCCATCATCCATGCCCGGTCTGAACTGAGCTGGGGGGGGATGCTAGTGGGGTGGGAGAAACTGGGATGGAATAGCTCTAAAAGTGCAAGTTGTGGATCACAAACTGGATCCGATGGGAGCTGGTGTCTGCTTGGAACCGAGCTCTGAATTCAAGGGGCTGCCGCAATGAGAAGATACCACACAGAGCATAGGGTGGGAAGGGAAGGAAAGGGGAAGCAACAGTTGTCCCATCTGGTTGGTTTGGAGCTTGAGGTTTGGTTTTGCTTGTTGTGGTGTATGTACCTGTTTCTGGTTTGGCCAGTAGCGTGTTCATCAGTCAGAACTGAAGGCAGCTTTCCTGATGAGCTAATACCATCCCTCTCTTGGAAGTGCTTTTTGAGTGCTAGAGACCCCTAATGTCTCTGTAAGAGTTTGGAGATCCCTGTGCCCATCGCACTGTTCACAAAGCTTTAGTCTATGAGAAGAGGGTTCAGGATAATGGGGCTAAACCACAGAAGTCTTCAGGGAACAGAAAACACATGCTCAGAGCTTCTGTAACAGCTGATTCGGTTAAAATAGATGCTGAGTGCCTGAGTCAGTTGTCCCTCTGTAGGGACATGCGTGTTTTATCTTGTTGAATGCTGTTGAGGATCACCCTGGGTAGCTCCAGGAAGAGAGCAAGCACCTAACAGCAGGTTAGATCAAGGAAATATTGCATCATGCAGCACTTCCTGGTAAGCAATGGCATTATCAGACTCATTCATCTTCCCATGCAAATAGAGCCTGCACACAGAGTCACAGATCTGAATGAAAAGAGTTGTCTTGGGAAGAAGAGCAGCTCTCACCTGGAACATGGACAGAAGGAGCAAACCAGGATGTGATTCTCTACTAGGAAGTGTTGCTTTTCTTTCCTCACCATGGAGCAGGTGACTTGGAATCCTGAATAGCTCTGAATGCTACAGCTAGAGCGCTGCATTGGCTGTTCTTTGTCACGATCTAATTTGCAACCAGATTAGTAGATATAATGGTAGGGAATGGCAGGAAAAAGTGAGGAATTGATAAAGCCAAGCCATAAAATAGTAAATACGGAATATTGGGAATGCTGGGCTATCAAAGCAGGGTGTATACAGGTAGAAGCAAAAGGAATTATGTGCTCTAACAGCAGTGTAATCCCTTTACATTGGAAATGTGGGTAGTCCACTGCAGGAGTGTGCTGAGAACACAAAGGTGAGGAACAGTGTCTGCTGGTGAGCACAGAGGAATCCATCTGGAATCCAACCTGCAGGTTCCCTGCTGGTCATCGCTGCTGGAGCTGCTTTAATTTGGTCACTTCTCTATTTACTTTTAATGTGTTTTTGACGAAGATGCTGGACAAACAGAGCAGGGAGGGTGCGATGAGAGCCAAACAGAGCTTAACAAAACAAAGAATACATTGAAGGAGAAAACAAGTCAAACTGCAACTGCGCTTGAGTCATTACTGCAGACGTGAACACCACTCTTATTCATCCACTGCTTTCCAAGCATGTAACATCACCCCAAAATGTAGTTTATTATGGTCATATCCTGCCTTAGAAGCCACCTCTGCCCGGGGAACTTCTTCCTGTGGGGTTTGACAACCCTGAATATCGAGGGCTCTGTCTTTGCCAGCAGGACCCTGCAGCGTGGCTGCCGCTTCAAAATGCTGCAGGCTCTTTAATAGTTCTTAACCTTTAGCCACATAAATAGTGACTAATGGCTCTGCACCGTAAACATTCTGAGCTGAAAAAGCATTGAAGTAATGGCCTTTAAAGAAAAACAAACCATTAAGTGAGCTGGAGATGTTATACTCGGTCTTTTATCAGTCTTCCTTGTGCTTTTTCGTGGTCACTTGGGTTTAAAATGCAAACCCCACCAATGAAACACACTTGTTGAGTAAGAAATCTCAGTTTCAAGGCATATTTTGGCTCTTCAAGTTCCTTTCCTGCTGTACTTTTAGTGTGGGAGCACTTGGAGGCCCTTTGCTTGAGGTCTAGCAGACCAACAAAGTAATATAGAAACCTTCTGAACAGTACCCCAAGGAGTTTGGTTAAATGCAGGTTATTTTTTATGCTAGTGGATTTTACATATATATATATATATATGCATGTATGTGTGTGTGTTTGTGTACTACCTGTGCATTTGGTGTCTGTCTATATAAAAAGGGTCCCTTTTTGGCTTTTCTTAGGTATATATTGTCTGTGTGTATGTATATATATGTATATAAGGGGGTTGTTTTGGCTTTTCTTAGGTATATATTGTCTCTGTGTGTGTATATATAGGTATATAAGGGGTTTGTTTTGGCTTTTCTTAGGTATATATTGTCTCTGTGTGTGTATATATATATATATAAAAAAGGTCTTTTTGGCTTCTCTTAGGTAACGTCACTTATCCCATCATCTGCAATGAAGCAGACTTCTGCTTTTACAGTAAATGATGCTAAAATCCGTGCTGGTGATAGTGTGAGTTGTCTTCAGCTCTGCAGGTGGTAGTGTCTCCTTCAGAATCCCTTGGACTGCAGAAATCCTTGATATCCTCCTCTCTCCGCTCCATGGCTGTGGAATAGCAAAGTGAGCTCACTGAAGTGATTGGAAAAAAGCAGTGTCCTTAAAACCTCTGGCTGTTTAGGGCAAGTCTTTTCAATGGGAAAAGGCTTGATGCTGAGCCCATTTGGGCTATAGCTGTCATCTGGCTCGGGATGTGTTAACCACAACTTGGGCCTGTGGGGTGAAACAGAACAGTTTGAGTCAAAAGTGTAGGGTGCAAAACCTGCTCATTTAAGCAAGCTGTTAAATATTTGTTATCTTTTTACCATTGTGTGTTGCCACCCACAGCTCTTCCAACCGCACGGGAAAGCTGTTGCTTTACAAGCAAGGTGTATAAATAATGCCGCTCCTTTTTATTCCATTTGAATCCTGTGGGATTTCTACAGCATTTCTATGAATAGATTAAACTCTGAGCATTTGGAGTAACCATGGCTATAAATCAATTTAGCTCTTGGTTTTCAAGTTACATCTGCTTTTACTAATCCTGTATGTACATAAATGTGGGTTTTTTTAATAGGAGAGACCAGGCTTTATTTTTGTGTATTGAATGAGCTGGTGAAACCCACTTCATGAAGCGGGTACCACGAACGTGGCAGGGCTGAGTAGCTGATGGAGCTTGGATGTCTGCAGGAAGCCTGGAGCACAAGTGTGATGGGGAAGGGCTGAGGGACCTGGGGGGTTCAGTCTGGCGAAGAGAAGGCTCAGGGGGGACCTGATCACTCCCTAGACAGGAGGATGGAGCCAGGAGGGGGCTGGGCTCTGCTCCCAAGGAACAAGGGATGGGACAAGAGGAAACGGCCTCA